>CAKAOH010018345.1:48620-61586 GCA_916701665.1 Sebastiscus tertius
CCCCCCCCCCCCCCCCCCCCCCCCCCCCCCCCCCCCCCCCCCCCCCCCCCCCCCCCCCCCCCCCCCCCCCCCCCCCCCCCCCCCCCCCCCCCAAGAGATAGAAGGGAAGAGAGTGATGGGACAAAGAGGCAAGGGAGAAGAGAGAGGCTGAGGGAAGTGGGAGTGCGAGCAGGGAGAGTGGAAGGAGAGAGAGGACACAATCAATTCAGCGGCCCCGTCTCCATCATGTCATCGCCTGTCAGCATAGATTTAAGAATAAAGCTTTTGAGAGACCTTCCAGAGCTACAGTCTGATCGATGCTCTGGCAACATTGGCCCAGATGTCACTGACACGCATCACACGGCCACTCAAAACACAACCCCACCGTGACCGCGGGACTGGGAACTACCAGAGACCCCTGCCCTAAGTTGGTAACGGGACACGGCACACTGTTCAAAGGCCACAGTTCTGTCTTATATGTCACCATCCACATGCGAAGCTATAGGTAGGTTACTAACATTGCGCCTATAACTTGAATATACCAATAAGGATGGAAAAACTGGAAGTGCATATGGGCAAGACCATTAGAGAAAACAGAGAGGCAAAGATGAAGATATAGTGACGGGGTGAATAAATCGAGTCATTAAGCATGTGTGTGTGTGGGAGCCTGGCTCCCATACGACGGTGCGGGGTGGCGGGATGCTTCTGCTGCCGTTCGTTCCCCCGTAAACAGACAAACAGATTGGCTCGTTTGCCTCTCTCCTCTGGGCAGCTTTTGCCTCCTGCTTCCTGGGGAACGCTTAGGACTTTTCTCCCCTCCGCCTCCGAAGAGACTCCTGCCTGCGCTGTAATTTCAATTTGTGGCATGGCTTCTTTTAATTAATCTACACTGCTGTCAAGTGTCAAACTAATGTTGAAAGCAGATCTCAACCCAGTTAGTCTATAAGTAGCTGTGATTCCAAATTTAACTGATTTAATTAAAACATTCACAAATCAAAATGTTCTAATTAAAAAAATGTTTTAGTCAAAGAACTGCATGTATGTTTGTTGCTTGTTAATTAGTTAATTAAGGAGCATGCAGCACTTTTTTTGTAGCCGGTGAGATAGATAAGTTTCAATTCAATTCAATTTATTTTTATATATATCATAGCAGAAGTTATCTCAAGACACTTTTCATAATAGTACAAGCAGACAATACTCCTATAAACCTATCCGGTGTCCCAGTGCAAAAAAATAAATAAAACAGTTGAGTCAACTTCCAAACTGTTTCTGAAATGTTGTTAAACCTGCAGTAGGCAGAATATTTTTGGCATCATTGGGAACAAATACCATAATGACCTTTCAGCATGTTGTAATTCAAGTGCTCTGAGAGAAAAATAGACTTCTGCACCTCCTCATGGCTCTGTTTTCAGGCTTTAAAAAATCTAGTCCGTGACGGGAGACTTTGGCCAATCACAGGTCATTTCATAGAGAGAGCTTTCCTATTGGCTGTGCTCTAGCTGGTGGGCGGTGCTTGGTATTTCCTCAACTGATCTCAACATGGCTGCTGGGTCACAGACTTTCTTATTTTACAGCTAAACAGTACACTACAAGATGTTTCTGAAAACATTTCAGGTGAGAAATAGGCATTACAGTAACAGAATATTGATTAATATTTGATCAGCGCTGCCTAGTTTGACCGTTTGATCGGAGTTCGTCAGTTATTGACAGCTGTTCAGAGACGGCAGGCTCCAGCTCGGCCCTGACTGGTTGTTCTGTGATGAAATCTTACAGATGCCATTAGGGGCAACAGAGGACACCAGAGGACACAGAGGCACATGATTTTTTTTTTTATATTACCTGTCTCATGCACTACTGTCAGGATATAGTGACCGTTTCATAAAATAATTATTTTTAATTATATTTGCTCCAATTCTACCCACTGCAGCTTTCAGTGAGCATGAACTATATATTAAACCTGTTCCTGCTTTACTAAATAAACAAGTTGGTTAGCGGTTGCATTTTGGCAAAAGAAAAACTCGCTTCATGGTGCATACACTCTAAATGTTGATTTTGTGTCTTCTATTAAAAAAAAGAAAAAAAAAAGGTTTTGGCAATTCAAACTACATTTTCCGAAAACCATCAGGTCATTTATATCCTCAAATTGTAAGTAAAACTCCAGGCTCAAATGTGCATACTTGTGGCTTCCTGCTGACACAGCCGTCTAGGACATGTGCCGTCAGGTTTCCCGTCACTGTCTGCCATCAACCAGCAGGTGGAAAAAATGCCATTAAAATGAACTATTAGGATGTGGCCAGAATGATTACTTGTGCCATCTTAGTGGCACTTACAACTGAAAGAGCCGCACGTAACAACAGTGACATGCTTTAGTTGTCTGTTAACATTTCTGTTCTTAATTTTGACACAGTGAATCAGGAACTGTGGTTTTTAACATAGATAATGCTGCTTTAAACACATAATAGATGATTTAGGGTTTCAAAATCATTTAAATATCTTGGTCTTATAATAATAATAATCTGGCATAAAATGAAGTGTTAAAATCATATCTGCCAGCAGAGTGGAACAGCTTCTTCTCTGGCCAGTGGAAAAAGAAAACCACGGTGATTTCGTCTCTGCGGCACAGAGGGGAAAATCTACCTCTGAGTTCAAAACCTCATGAAAATCTTGAAAAAAAAAAAGACTATACAGCTCCGTAGATGAAACTGAGATACAATTGGTTCTTTTTTTCCTCTCGCTGCAAGTCTGTTAGACACACAAGCGTTATTTTTACTCAACTGCCTTTGCTTCCGTTTTCTTCAATCCTCTCCAACCCTCTCGCTCTGTCTTGTCTTTTGATTTCAGCGTGGAGGGCAATCGTTACGTGAGTGATGGCGCCCATCAGTGTAGTGCATGTGTTGTAAAACTGTCAGCCGCTGACAGATTGACTGACACGTTCAACCCTTCGATCACCGCCACAGAGAGGGCAGGGTTAGAGGGGGAAAGAGAGAGAAACAATGAGGGGAAACAGGTGCGTTTAGAAAGTCATGTTTTATTTTATTTTCTTCTGTGAGCACTGATCAGATCTGGCAATAAACTAAAACCATAAAACAAACACGGTTGGTTTTTAAAATGCGTGCAGAAAAAAAAAGACTGATATATAGAGAAGGAGTGTAATTTCCAACAGCTGTTGATTCAAAGGGAAAAACTTTATTTGGTCCAGATGGTCTCAGTCAGTGGCAGAATGAGAGAGCTGACTTCATTGGCTCCAGCCATGTGTTTTTCCTCCTGACAGAAATTAAAATGGTCGTTCGTTTGTCACCGCTCACTACACAGCTTAAAATGTAGCAATGAAACGTTCCTCGGCGATAATGCACCATAATTACTCAAACGCCTGTTCTTTATCTGCAGCAGAGGGAGGACAGAAGGAACATTTCGCTCAGATGAGATTTTAAAACACGGAGAGAGCGTGCGAAAGATGAAGCACGCAGTCAAATGTATTGTTCTTTTTGAGGCCACGAGTCTGTCATCTTCTTTCTCAACACCATTGAAAATGACAACCCGTGTGTTATGTGTTTTTATCTCTCACAGAAACAGTAGAGGAGTTTCTTTAGCTGGTGGGTGAGCCGGAGTATCTCTGCCTCCAATCAGATGTAACATGGCGTGCTGTAGCAAGTATCAGGGTGTGATAAATGTATTTATTTTAGCAGTCTGATGGATATTGATCTCCTCAGCGGCTCCTCCACAGGCTAACATTATGGGACCCTGGAACGGAAGAGAGTGGGCGGCTCTCTACTAGCACACATCTCACACCTCACAAATGAGGTGAAAAACACACTGTTGCAGAGGTGTGGAAAGGTTAACAGTGGCCTCCGACTGCCAGTTAAACATAAAATCACTCACTTATCGGAAATAAAAGTAAGAGCATCTCAGCAGTCGCCGTTACGGAGATGAAAGACCGAAGCATGACAGGAGCTGAGTCACCTGCGCCACGAAACTGATACAGAGCAGAAAATAAATCCACATGCTGGTTTTTTTTTTCTAAGGCTGTGCTGCACATCCAAAGAGCACAAATGAGTAAACTGGAGAGGTATGGGGCACGTAATACTGTGACCAGTGGTTGTTTGACTCAAACATCCACTCGAGCATCCTCTTTCCTGTAGCAGCGCAGTGAGCGAGTGCTGCTCAGTCAATCATGCCAGCAGATATTGTGGATGTTTGATTGTGAGTGGCCTGAACTCGGCCGCGGGCTGAGGACAGTCATAATGCTGCGTGAGAAATACCTCAGGCACTCGTTTTTCAGCTCAGTTTCATTTCTGTTTTTTTTATCTTTGTCAACCTCTTTCTGTGTTCAAACGTTGACAGATGATTCATTGAGCCTTTTTTAACGCCTGCTGAAAATGTCAGCTGCCGAGGTCGGTGAAAAGTAGTATCTGTCTCTTTCTGTTAAATAGCTAGAGCACTTAAAAAACTAAAACTATTTTTATTTAAGATACTATGTATTCATACAGCTCCAGAAAGTGTTTTTAGAAAATATATTTACATTTAGAATTTTTACCATTATATGAAACAATTAATAAACTAATTAAAAACTATTCCCATTTCTAATGAAAGAAAGCATAGAGCGATCGAAAGCATCTGCTCAAAAGATTTAACTAAAAAACAATGAAAAATGAATCGCCATTTTGGCAGATGAGATACAATAAAACACTAAAAAAAATATATAAACGTATTTTCATTCACAAAGAAATTCAATTTTATTTCCTTTATACATCTTTGTGTGTGTTTTAACAGCATATTCATCTCCATAATCATGCTGAATACTTTTTTAAAGGAACTTTTTTTTTGCACAAGTTGTTTGAAGTATGTACAGTATATGTGTGAAATTTAATTAAAAACACTTTTATGATACTACATAAAACATCTCAGTAGAGAATGAGCTCAGTTTGCACTCGAAAATTAAATCACATACCCAAAAATGACAAAGAGAGAAACATTAGTCTCATTCAAGCTCTTCACAGTGTGTTTGTCTGTGCAGAGACTGCTAAACGGCCGCAGATTGTGAAACACTAAATGAGTGCGGTGCCGCTCTCATTGTGGCTAAGTCTATAAACACAGGATCTGATTGGGTAATCGCCGTCTCCGCTATGGTCTCTTTAACAGTAAATTTGCCTCGGTGAACTGGAGAGAGCTCCTCAGAATTACACTCAAAACATCCACAGAGATAAGGGTTCCTTGACTCACTGCTAATATTAATAGGGAACTTCCATAGCAGCCGTATAGGTGGAGCGCTTAAGTCCATCATGATAAGTCATCCTCTCTACTGATTGGTGATAATTTTGGGTCATGTGTACATAGAGTATGAGTGTGTTTGATTCAAGTTTTTGCCACAATCTGCTTCACTTTGACGGGAGGGTTGCAGAGTAACACTTTACCTCACCGATTATAAAACTGTGCCATCCAACTCCAAAGTAAAAAACTTTTCATCTCTGTCAGTCATTTATAGCACAACGGTATGTGAATCTATTTATATATCTACCGTATGTGTTTACTCTGACCGACAGTAATAGTTGTAATGTAGAAAGGGAAAAAAAGAAACGCTGTGGGGAAAAAGAGGAAGCCAACTGTGTGAAATGTTCATCAGTAAAAGATATATATAAGTTTATAAAAATCTAAAATGGAAAAAGAAAAAGCAACATCCCTGGTCTGTATATTTGACATCAGATACTGATCTTCAACAGTGACTGTCTTTTATTCAGTGAAAGGATCAGCGAAAGGTCATTTGGGATTTTCCACACATCAAATCATCTGCTCAACTAACCTCGCTGGAGACCAGCGTTTTGTTCACTTCGCAGTAAAATGAAGGGAGTTCAGACACAACTATTTTTATATTAGAGTACTTTGTTTCTCTACTTTCTTTATCTGTTTTTTTTTTTTTTTTTACTTCATCATGTCTGCTGGTGTTGGTCACAGCTATTGTAAAACGGAAAAAAAAACTATAGGTAATTTCTGTATGCAAATATTATGAAACAACCCTTATCACACACCCTAGTCACAATTATTTCTGATTCATTACAACAAGCATGTGTAATATCTTTTTTTTCTTGCTCTGCATAAGCCGATGCTTGCGTGCAGATGTGCATTGTGTGTGTGTGAGAATAGTTAGCTGAAACAGAGTCAGTGAGACAAATAGGATAGAGAGAGGCTATCGGCAGATGAACCACAAGCATTTGCATCTCAGGAAGTGCGTCATTCACACGGGACAGTCCCAAGACCGAGAGCCTTAGTGCTTTTATGCCCTATTTTATACACACACAGACACACATACACACACACACACACGAGCACACGCGCGCACACACACACAGTATAAAGACATACTGTTGAGAAATATTGGCAGCAATGTAACACCTCTACGAAGTGGTTAGAAAAGGCCTCATTGTAGAATATCTAACATTTCAGAGATCTTACAATATATTGCTCAAACAACAGACCATATCTAAATCCTGTCTCAAAGCTACATATTTCTTTTTTTTTTTCCATTATGTTACTCGATGTTATCTGTTTTCCTCTTCCAGTAATATTGCATTAGATTTCCAATACTCGTGGTGTGTTTTTCCATCTTTCACAGATCAAGACTTCATGGGCTTTTTAGATGGAAAAATTATCAATACAAGATGAAGCATCAGCAAAAAAGCTGTGACACGTTGCCAACATGCTTTTGTTGCCGGTGCCAGCATCAATAATTCAGCCACTAGCTCATAACTTTATTTTCAATGCATAATTGAGGCCAACCAATGTTTTCTTCAGCCATTTATATGTCGGGCAATTTTTAAACAATAAGAGGAGCGGTCCATTAAGCTTTTAACATCTCTTTTCCGTATACTCCAGCATAGATGGCTGGAAAGTATGGACGGTGGGGCCTGTTTGACTCTCTTTGTGCTCAGTAATGTGAGAGGTGGGGGGGGGGGGGTGCTTTCAGGTGTTTTGTCTCCGCAGTCGTAGCTAACGTAAGCATCAAAGTCTTAAAGTGATAACTGTGGGAAAGCTGTGGTGAGTAAGTGAAAAAGTGTAGACTCACATTTAAAAAGTGTGGTTTGGAAAGGAAGGTGGTCTTCAGGGTGAGGTGAGGTTTCTGTACCTGCATTTGCAAATGCGCTTATGAACAGTGTGTGTGTATGTGTGTGTATGCCACGTGATTTACAGTATCTCTGATTGATTTTTATTAAAGTTGTTCCCTGTACGTATTTATCCTTACATTGCAGAATGCTACTTTAAAGACCCCTCCTCCATCCAGTGACTCATTATATGACCTGATTTCTCATTTGCTTCATACTACTGCTTAATAAATATTGATTTACTATTTTAATTACACGTTAATCTCAAAACACATAGGTGCCAGGGTTATGACTCTCTCAAGTCATACTGCAAATTTCCTGTTTGCAAATATTTATTGAGGATGGCATCCTGAGAGGGCTATAAAAGTGAATAGCAATCATTAAACAGAGACTAGCTGTCTACAATATCTGCACAAGTGTCAATATCAGCAACACAGGTTGACCCGGCTACTAATCAATTACTAGTAATCTTTCATTTGCATCAACAATAAAATGTTTTCTTGAAACAAAGGGGATCCATTCCATCCAACTTTAATGTCCATTTTATTGTTGCCTGAGAAGAACAAAATATTTTTTTTTTGGACAAGCTGTTTTACTGTCCAGATGGACTGGTTTATCCCAATTTATTTAGCCAATTAGAAACTGAAAAACTATTTCTTTGTTTGGTTTGAGAAAAAATGGTGGTTAAAATAGAGACATTGGAAAAACCGCTCTAGTACGACTCATGATTAAATGATTATAAAATCAAAGATTAAATGGAAAATACTGACAGTAGGTTGTTATGACTGCAGTCTTACCAGGTCCTGTTTTACTTAAATTAAGTTTTAATACTTTTCTCAATGTAGCCTAATTTGTTCTCCAGAAGGTTGGGTCCAACAGGTTATGTGAAAATATTATGACGTCCTTTCATAATCAGAAATGTCAGGTTCACTTGGACTCATAACTAATGTTTTTTTTTTTTTTTTTTTTAAATAAAACATCTAAAATTATGATTATCAAATGAATTTAGATAACAACCATTCTCTATGTCCTATAGCTCTTGTGAAGTGCTTGCTATCGCCGTACTTAATTATTTCCCAAACTGATTGCTTTGTGAAGCGTAACTTACCAATACACCGGAGGGGATTTTTTCAGACTTCTTAGGAAATCGAGCCCGAGAGTGTTAAAACGGGGGCAAATAATGGAGCAGATCACTGGAGCTATTTTCTTCTATGTGCAAATTGCTTTTATCTCCCATTGGCATTAAAATATGTCATCAGAAGTAATTTGACAGCAGTGTATTAATGAAGGATCATACTGTTGAATCTGGTTATTAGCTACATTAGGTGACTGGAGAAAGTGTTGTTTTTTCTGTTCAGCACACATGAGGGTTTACATTTAATCTGTAAAAAAGGTTGGACAGTGAACCCTCTAAAGCACAGATCAGATAGGTAACAATGCACTCTAAAAAATAGAAGAGTTCTTGGTGATCTCTTCGTAGCAGGCTGTCATGCCATGTTCCACCAACAGACTACGTGAGGAGATTGCACTGGTTATTTCCTTGTCAATATCCCCTTTTGCCCCAATCAATCAACAGATTCTCTTACAACAGTTTGTATGATATCTTACAAAAAAGTGAATCCTTCTTTTACTGTTTGTTTTCCTATGAATGTCCAGCAGCATGTGTCAATTTCTGCTTATTACATGCATACAGTCTTTTCAAAATAAACTTATGTCTTCACAGGAAACAACTTCCTTAGGCTTAGGCTACAAAACTACTTAGTTAGGTTTAGGAAAAGGTCGTGGTTTAGATTAAAATAAATCCGTAAGGGGTGTTACTTAACTACGTAAGTTATGTGACAAATAAATCAACATTGACTTCTGGTTTCACAAATTGATTTCATGAGATATATATGAATTACAGTGCATTACTTTTAGGTAATGTGTAGGTATTGCTACGAACAATGTATGAGAACAACCCACTTCAATTTCAACTTAGTTCAGTATGTAGTATGTTCATACTACTGTATGAAATTGACAAAATACTTGATGTCCAGATGAGACGGAAGTTAGAGTGTTAGGTGATATGTATTGTGAGTAATCCCCACTTCATTGGAATAACTGAGTGGTGTACAGTAACAACAGGGATGTAAATCAAATCCTTCGTATTTGATTGGACCGCTAAAAAGTGAGTTCCTTGTTGCTAGAAGTTGCAGATTGATTAATGGATGGATGTAATGATATTACCGGTTGTGATTGGTTGGTAGTGCAAGCATGTGTCATATTTTGTTTTACAGGAAGAAAAGATAATTGTTTTTAATATAAAAATATGTAAAAGATATTGATTTTTTTTTTTTTTTCATATTTTGTTGAGATGTGATCTAAAAGTGTTAAAAAGGCATTTCATCTCGACTTTAAAAACATACTTTAAAATTGCTCAGTTTTTGAAAGTAGATCGAGGTGAAACAGCTCCTGTGATAGCTTGGAATAAATAAAAAAAATAAAATAAAATAAGAAAACATTATTCTGATTTAGAAGTATTCTGATTTCTTTTATAATATAAAGCATAATATACAGTACACTTTTTTGAGATCTAATTCTTTAGTCTTAGGTTATACTTCAGAAATGAACCCGACGAGTTTAGTATGCATTCCTCCCCCTCCTCTCTTTCAGCCTCGCTCCCTCTCCTTCTATTGCTTCTGCCTTTTCACTCTCATTCCAAATCCTTCCATCACAAAGATATACTGAAACTGAGAATGCATTAGGATGATTGAGAAGCTGAAAATTTAAAATGGAAACACTTTTTTTCACAGGGAAAAGCTGTAAACGAGGAACAGTAAACAACATCATTTTAATATCATCTGGCCTAAACAAAATGGATAGACCGTGAAATATTTACTTTAGATAGGAGTGTGTGTGTGTGTGTGGGTTTGGGAATAATCCATGCAGCGCGTAATGTTTGTATGGTTTGTTCCTGACATCAAGGTTGCTGGTTTAATTGAGCATGTACTGGACCCAGGGCTGAGAGAGCAGGCAGAGGAGCATCGATAAACTATGAAATGGTTCCAATATGGCCAATCGATGGGGCTTTGTGAGCAGCTCCCTTGGGGCTTTGATTTTCCTCTCAAACAACAATCCAGGATCTCTGCTCTTCAAAGGCAAACTCCATCTTTGCTGTTATTGTTGTTGTTCCTTCCCCCATGTTTGAGTGATGTCACTGGGGTCGATTTTATCCATGTCCATAAAGGCTCTCCCACACTTGAATCACCCGGGAGACGGCTTCTGTTGGTCTGTGCAATGGTAACAACAACCAATAAAGGTCAATCTCCCATGGTAATGGCCAATTGGGTTTGTTCCCATTATTGGCCCTCTGATCCGTGGTCAACAGATGGAGAGCTGGCATCACTGACACAAGTTACACTCCAACCTTAAAGAGGCTCGGCTCTGTCTCCAAGCGCTGTTGTGTGATTCCACTCTTTCTCTCCCTCAGCTTGTGTTGGCCGGCACATCACTCCATCATGTGCGGGTCCTGTATAAGGAGACCCGTCGCAGTAGCGTCACAGGAGCGCTGCCAGTGAGGGCTAACCGTCTAACCATTTCAGCTAATTGCCTCATTAATGATTCACCGGTGTTAGGCGGCTCTAGCACTTCGCTGTGGGGAGCAAATTGTTCTGATTGGTTTGCCTCTGTCAATTATTGATGAGGCAGTGATCTGAAGTGCTAACACCTGGCTTTGGAGGTCCAAATGGCCCTGCATTCCCATCACATACTCAGTTATCACACACCCTGGGACCACATTGGGTCTTGAAGGGCTGGAGCCTTGACTGTTGGTGTTCTCGTAGAGTGGATGTAGCATGCCCCGGGGCAACGGCTGTGATCTCCGTTGTGAGGATATTAGCTCATATAGAACATGGCTCACTGCTGTGCAAAAGGTGGACAAAGCAGAGACATATAGCTCGCAGTGATTTGTGCCTTATGTGGTGAAAGACACACAGAGACGATAGCCACGTTTCCATTCATGCATTTTTATGCACATTTATTACTATTCGAATAATAATGGAGTAGTTCCCAGTGATTTTCGAATAGTATTTTTGCTTGGAACACACATCCCTAATTTTGAATAGGGCTGGGACAATACACCTATCTCCCGATTTGATACGTATTGCGATTTTTAAGTATTGCAATTCTACAAGAATTGCAATTCGATATTATGATTTATTTTGATTTTTGTTAACCGTTTTGATACCATGTAATAATAATACCATTTGTTTTGGTTGACGGATACGGAATGGATATGATGCCACTTTACTCAGACAACAAGAATAAAAGAGGTAACTTCCTCCTACCTTCGCATCGACTCAAATGATGCAAATATATTGATTCTGGCACAAAAAAATTGATTCCAAAATCGTAAAAAAAAGAAATTGTGATACATAGGTGAATTGATTTTTTCCCACCCCTAATTTTTAAGTATCACATTAGAAAAGCTGTATTTTTTGCCTTTGTCAAAAAACAGATGATGCTCTAAATGGGTTATGGAAACGCTTTGGTAAATTAATTCTGGTGTAGCGAACATTTAACTCGCATGACATCATCTTTTCCGCTATCGGCATTTTCTCAGATATTCCCATAATGTGCAAATACTCATCTTTGTCTCTGGACAGCATGAAACATAACCAATACCAGCTGAAATGAAAGAATAATTAAAACTTGCCAATTGAAACATATTCCTGAAGACCTCTGTCCATTTTTCTCTTGTAGATGGTTAGATGGCCAGGTCGACTTGTTTTGTTTCCGGTTCACAAACTATACTTCTGACCAAACTAGTAGTGTAGCCGAGTTTATTCGCTCCAAACCAGTTGATGGAAACGCCACTAATTTGCATTTATTTTTTTGCATAATTTCGAAATTGCGCTTCAAATGCGCTTGACAATTGAATGTAAACACGACTAATGTCACACGTAGAGGGGCCACTGAGAAAGGGTGTGTGTATACTCTGTGTGTGTGTGTGTGTGTGTGTGTGTTACAGTAGATGATACTACAAATAACAGTAATATTGGAAATAGTAGTTCATAAAACTGGAATGAAATTACAGTCTTGACTATCTTTTATCAACACATTGCATATGTTGTCTCTAGCTCTTTGGGAACACTACAATCCTGTAAATGAATATAAAAATTAAACATCTTATGGCTAGTAAATAACATCATCGTTGGACGGATTGAGCGCATGCAACTAAGATAATAACTTCAGATTTTACAGGCCTGAGTGGAGCTGTAACGGTGCAATGTCAATACTTGCTTTGTTTATGGTGATTTATAATGGGTGCAGGCTAGGCACCTTTACAGTAGGGTCATGTAATTGGATCTCTAGTAGATAGTAGCTGAATTCCACTGTAGTCTCTGTGTCTAATGGCCCACCCACAAAGTGCTCCTTCTGGCTACATGAATCATCCAGTGCACAAGCTGCCGAGGGGTCTCACCAAACTTTGTGTATTTCAAGACACAAAAACAGAATAAAGAACCGTATTTTTGTGAGTAAAACTAATAGAATAATAGAAGGATGTAGACATGGAGTAGACTCATCCACACTCAACTTGCTCGTCTCTCCTTGGCCTTAATTGAAGCTGATTAAAGAGTCACCCCCCATGCGGACGCCACTGTCACTCTGAATCTCAGCCAAGTGGGTTTGCCATGTACACTCACAGGGTGGTCACTCCGCCTTTGTTGTTACACTGGCACCAGTGACAGCAGAGCCCACCCCACCCCCCAAATACACGGACTGTGACTCACTGTGTGTCACCATAAACCCTGGGCTGGGGGGCCGAGTTTAGACAAGGGTCCTGTATGGCTCACAATGTGGACTTCACTCACTGCCTCATGGTGCATTTTATGTGTATGTGTGTGTGTGTGTG
>CAKAOH010018349.1:0-15145 GCA_916701665.1 Sebastiscus tertius
ATATTTGCTCACTCCCATGTTGATAAGAGTATTAAATATTTGACAAATCTCACTTTAAGGAACATTTTGAACAAATTAAGAAATGTGTGATTCATTTGCGATTAATCCCAATTAACTATAGACAATCATGCGATTAATCACAATTAAATATATTAATCGATTAACAGCCCTAATATATATATATACTAAACACACCATAAATTTAACTTTATATCAACTACAGTCACATGAATGATCATGTCTTACCACGGCCTTTTAATAATAGGCTAATTCAGTTTCTTCAACACCTCTTATTCAGACATTTTTTTGTCATCAATGGAACTGTGTGTGTGTGTGTGTGTGTGTGTGTGTTTGTGTGTGCAGGGTGGCTGGAAGAGGGCTGTCAGCACTCAGATTATGACCAACAAACACAACGCACACTTTGACCCTAGCTGTCCATCACACAGGGCCGTCCCTCCCCCTATAAGAGTGTGTGTGCTAATTCCTTCCAGTCTGATGGACCTGAGGGGAATTCTACAGGTGCATGTGTGTGTGTGTGTGTGTGTGTGTGTGTGTGTGTGTGTGAGAGAGAGAGAGAGAGAGAGAGAGAGAGAGACAGACAGAGTGAGAAGCACTCTCTGGCATTGATTTTATTTAATATGGAGCTATAAATCAACCCTTTTGGAACAAGAGATGTGAGATATTCTTTTTCTCTTTGCCCCTATCTCTGACAAAGGGATAGATCGTTCGTACCTCTTTTTGCTTCCTGTGTATGACAGGTTATCACTCCTGGGACAGATATAGAGAGAGGGAGAGGGGAAAACAAGGAGAGAGATGAAGAGTGATTGAGTGAGAATGATGCTCCGTGGCTGATGTATCGGATGGCAGATGAGGGGCTGGGGTGAAGGTACGGGGCGGAGAGGAGAGAGTGATTTAACGTCGACCTGCACTCTCTTCTCCTCTTATCCCTGCCCCGCTTCTTTCATGTCTCGGCCCAGGGTCGACCCGCCTGCTGCCCCAGATGGTGCTGTCTGTCTGGGCTGCCCTCTACAGGATGTGCCTCCCTCACCCCCACGACTACAGACCTATACTCGCTTAATTGATTTCAGGGGGGAAGGCCCTCTTTCTCTTCTGTTTCACACACACACACACACACACACACACACACACACACACACACACAGCTTGCCAACAGCTAGTACCCTCAGTACACACACACATACACGCGGCTGGCGCTGTGCGCTGTCAACGCTAATTCAATTTGAGACGCGGGAGTGTGACTAACAGCAGACCTGCAGAGTGTTTTACCATATGCACCACACACACTCCTAACAGATCACTCCACACACACACACACACACACACACACACACACACACACACACACACACACACACACACACACATATCACTCTGTCATATCCACTGGTATAATAATAATAATAATAATAATGTAATTCCAGATCCTATTAATAGATCTCCTCTCTTCCTGTTTCTCTCATTATCAGGAGACAGCCATCTTCTCAACAACTTACAGAGTAACACCTTATTAACCCCTTAACAACTTCACTGCCAAACCCAGAATCAATTTACACAACCAGCCAAGTGAGACGCGCTGTAGTTACAGCATGTTGATAACTAGGTGAAAGTTTGACGGTTACAACAAGAGAGTAAATACAACCACGAATGACTTAACTGTGATCATTTCTCATTTGAATAGCATTTTAACAAGCTGCATACTTTTTTCAAGGAAAAATAAAACATGTCACATGTTTAAGATGTTAAAGATATATGAAATACTTCATTGTTCTGAAGAAGTACCCAATAATCATAAAGAATACCCAGAAACATGCAGTATAGCCTATAAACAAGTGGTGCTTTGAGCTACATGCTAACTTCAATGTTAGCACTCTGATGTTTAGCAGGTATGTTTACCATGTTCACACATATGACTGTATACAGCCTGTGATGTGTTCACCATCTTGTTTTAGTGTGTTAGCATGCTAACACATTTGCTAATCGGCACCTACATAAAGTACAGCCGAGGCTGATGGGAATGTCTTTAGTTTTGCAGGTGTTAGAAAAGGTGTTACAAATTTTGGCCTGATAATGGAACTAGATGAAACATGAAGGGATCACCAAAGCTATTACAGTTCAGGACACATGGATGTTTGAACCAAATCATATCAGAGGTCATTCCACCCAATTGGTGTCATTTGGATTTTTTAACCTTTCAAAATTAAACTTCTTTTTTTTTATCTTCTTTTTTTCAGCACTCTATGTGATAACACATGTTTAACTATTCAAAAATGTTCAATGGTAAATCTCAGGCTATTTGATTTATTTTTTATTTTTTACAAGGTTTTTCTGAACGTAACGTCATAACATAACAGGACTAAAAGCAACAGGATTGAGTTTTTAGCACAAATACATGGAATGTAGCCATGTTATATATATATATATATATATAACCAAAACTCATACACACTCAGACGTAAAAAAAATAATAATTGAGAAATAATTCAGGTAACTGACATTCTTAGTCAGACTTACAGAAAATGGAGTGAGATAAGTTGCTCTTGTTCTGAAATTCTGTTACTTCCTGTTGATCATGTGACTTAATATCCCACATTATAAGAGGGGGGATAGGGTAACAGGACTGGGTGAAAACCTGGGGACACGACTAAATAGTGTATTTTAACTATCATATTATGAATTTCCGATGAGAATATGTATTTGTTTGTCTAAATTGGAAATAGAGTCACACAATAATACAAAAAAAATATTCTGAAGGATTCTTTATATTCATTATATTTCATGGTGAAGTGTTGGAGAGTGGGGATGGGTTAAAATCCTATTTTTTCAGTGCTCTAGTTTTTATTAAAGTTTTGCATGATCTATCTAAGTGCAAGACAGTTTGCTTGATAATACAATGTATTATAAAGATACTTTTTTTATTCATATTTCTGCATGTAATGTCATGGGGACAGAAAAGGCTCTGATTCGGAGGAATGGCCCACGACGGACCATCCAGCAGTTGTCAGCTTTCTTTTTTTTTTAGCTGTGCTGCTAGCTTGGCTACAGCGATCCAAACCAGAAAAAAAGGAAAAATCATGACATGTTTTTACAGTTTTGGAGCACATGGGTTAAATGAGAACTCTTATTTGTACGATTTGCCTGAGGCAAAAGTTGCCTATGCGAGGTGATGAACTATAATGTAATAATGAAGCGTGGCACACATTCCTCACTGCACTCGTGTGTAGACACAGAGACTGGCAGACAGCCTGAATAAAGAGCGAAAGACAGGGCTGCATGTCCATGTTCACGGCTTGTTTGACTGTAAGAGATATCAGGGGGATGGGGGGGATGACGGGGTGAGGTGAGGGTCAAGAAGAGGGGCGGCAGGATCAGGTGTGTGTTTGTGTGTGACAGAGGTTGCGATGGTGTGAGCAGGAGATTGGTTAAATCTTAATGAAGCGTGCTCTGGAGATCAGGGATGGATAGGGCCAGCTGTGTGTATAGCGCGTGTGTGTGCACGAGACAGTAAAACTGATTAAAAGCAGCGTTAACACATCTGACAGGAAGCGATGGTCAAGAGGTGAGTGGAAACTGGGGAAAGCCTCGAGCTGGAACGATTAGACACACACTCTGCAGCAGCAGCAGATGGAAGCTGGGGAAAGCCCTGGGCAGCAGCGATTGGTCACACATGCCCATCGATATCCGAGTAGAACCAATCAGCTCGGCTTCCTGTGTTTGACCTGACCCTTCATGGATGGAAATTGAATATTTCAAACGGGAGGCTGAGGAGGAGAAAGAAGACGAAGGAGAAGAAAAGAGCCTGTATGTGCTACCTCTTTGTATGAAACGTTTCCGTCTCAAAACGCCAGCTTAAATAGGTGATGAGTCTTTTTACTGTCTACACTCACCACTGATGATACACTATAACAGGAAGGGGTTGAATTGTGATCATAAAAGAACTTTAAAGGATATAAAACAAGCAATTTGCACATATTCCTGTGAAATATAGTATAAAACTCCTATTCCGAGTGTTAATTTGATTTTCTCTTTTTTAGAGCTCTATCAGTTTAAACCTATAATATACTGTATAGGCCTACTATAAATATGCCGCATCAAGATTTCTGTGAATTTTAAGTCCACATAAGGACATCTGGTGTATTTTGGAGGTCAGTAATTAAAAAAATCTTAATAATTGAGAAACTGAGGAAGTTTCCTGGAAAGAACTGTCATTTGGTACTAATTACAGGGAAACTTTTGATTTTCTCCGTTTAAACGCAGGCAGGGCTGCAGCTTATGATTATTTTCATTATAGATAAATCTGCAGACTATTTCTTAGATTACAGCGAAGATATTCATTTTACAGTTATACATGACAAATAAAAATCGTCTCATGTGAGAAGATGGAAACAAAAAAAAGTTTTTCTTGAATTTTTTAATTTTTACTTAAAGAAAAAAATTCTGATCAATTATCAAAACTGTTGCCAGGGACTCAACTAATTTATTTAAGTGAATAGTCATTCGTTACACAGTTATTATTGGAAACTTTATACTTCTAAAACATTTCACATTTTTGCACGTCTGGCTGACGGTACACTGACTAAAATACAAATTATGCATCACGGTGAACAGTCTCTATTTTCCAGTAAATATCACATCACAGTTGTTTCTAGAAAACCTCTTGGAAATTTATCAGACCTGTAAAATAGATTTTAGTCTCCAGATAAAAGTCTGGCCTTTAGCAACATGTATCTCTTCCTGCTGAATCCCAGCTCCTGACTAACTGTCTGGACATACAGATTCATTTCCTGTGTGTGAATCATGCAGTAGTCTGACTGATCCCCCATGTTGCAATTAGAGCCTTTTCAGCGAGCCTGAGTGTGTGTGGCTCTGAACAGCCTTCCCCCCCCCCCATAGTGCTGAACCAGACAGGTCGGCCACGGGGACGGGACCACCACCGGCCCACCGGATCACTGCCTGTCAGCAAGTACCACTCCTCTAGGAACCAAGACAAGGAGGTGTTGACGGCACTGGAGGAACGCCACTTGGTATCAACACTTCAAGCACACACGCGCACACACGCGCACACGCACACACACACACACACACACACACACACACACACACACACACACACACACACACACACATACAAACACAGGCTTCCCCTACAGCAGCCGCCTCCAGCACATCTGGAGGAAGCATCTCTGCACACAGCGGAGAGGAAAAATAGGTCGTGACAGACTCTCCCGGCTTTAATCATACTTAAAGAGAAGGTTAAAAATAGATTTAAAACAAAACTTACCAAATAGATTTTGTGGCTCTGACAGCAGGGGGGATGTGGAATTTTAATTTCAGGTGATCTAACTCCCGACAGAAATGACTGACAGCTGCTGGATCACCGGGGTCAGTGTTTTTCGGATAACTCCGAAGCGACCGAGGACTCGAAGAAGTATGTGCGTAATAGGCAAAATAGACACTTGTGTCAGTCTGGGGGCACTGATGATGATTGTGAATGTAGTTAAGTGTGTGCTGATGATGATTAGGAAGGACACAAAAAGGGTCAGAGGTGGCCGAGTGTCACTTCAGAGGACTCCCATCAGCTACGGGGCCGTTCATGTAGAGATATTTGTGTGTGCTTGGGCAGCACCTGTAATGGCTCCCAGCTGAGTCTCGCCTCCCCCCTGGGATATGCTCAACTATGTGTGTGCGTGTGTGTGTGTGTAATGAGGCACTGGCATGCGAGCGGCAGAGGGCCGCTTCCTCTACAGGTGACACCTTTGACCTCTCATCTGTTCCCTGTTGGGCGGAGAGAGAGAGAGAGAGGAGGGGTAAGATGGAAAAAGGAGGGACAGAGAGGCATGCAGGGTGCATACTTTGCCCAAAACACAGCTAGAAGCTGACATAAAAACATGACAAGTAAAACATGTTGAAAAGTCTTTTAATGACCCTCTGTCTTTGCATACAAGTGCTCGGTGAGCCACGAGAGTTTTTACCGCTACATGCAGAAAATCTGCTTTTTCAAAAGCATGCTTTAGGCAAACATCGACAGTGAGCCCTAACCATACAATAAATAGAATAGGTTTGAGTTTCAGCACTGCAGCCAAAACAAGGCAACATCACCAGAGGTCCCCACGTCCTCAGTAAGGTAGGACGTAACACTTACAACACAAGCGTGCTCTTAGCAATCAGTCAGTAAAGCAGGCAGTACATACATAAATAAATTAATAAATTAATAAATATTGCTGTTTGCATTTTATACACAGTGTATAACCACTTTGGAATGAGGTATTAGCTATTAATGGTGCAGTGTGTAGGATTTGGCAGAATCTAGTGGTGAGGTTGCAACCAACTGTAACAACTATGGAAACATGAATGGCCTTATCAAGATGACACTGTTTGGTTTGTCCGTTCTGGGCTACTGTAGAAACACGGTGGCTGGCTCGGTTCCGTTTGTTGATATAGGGGCCGTACCAAGCCCCCAGGAAGAGCGCCGGGCTTTGAAGCAAATTTTTGTAGTGACCAAACGGTGGTACTACAACTTCTGTGTCCAACAAGTGATGCCATTGGGCCCAAAAATACTTTTTCCCATAGACTTACATAGGGAAAGAGATGTCTGTAAATCAGCGGATATTTTTTTTTTAGATAAATTAACTTCCCAGTATGAACAATTGTATAGCCCTTATTTAAATCATTAGGTCCTAAACGTTGTAAAAAAATGCACAAATAGCCAAATCCAGAGTTATTTTTCCTTCTCCGTTCATGTGAATGAGCCCAATGGGCTGGGAGGCGGAGTTAAAGGAAATGCTACTGCGCCTGCTCTATGGGCCCAATGGATGTGGAAGATCGCCGGATGATCCGGGTACCCTATCTCTCTTGTCAGTCGAGCCATTTTGGCTTCATGCGTCACTGAGCAACCCTCATAGGAATGAACGGGAGCCCAGCTACAACGCTGTATCCAGTCCTCTTCATACATCCATGGGCCATACACATGCCACGTCTTTTGCGTGCTCAAAACCATTGTTGTCAATGTAGACGCATGGTAGGCGCACTCAAACGCGAGAGCGATGCCATCGTAGCACACAAGCGTTCCCATGCGCCTATTTTTTTGGGTCGCGACAGCTATACCCTAAGATAAAAATAGTGCAACTTTTGGAACGCTACAGCGCGCACCACATGTCATGTGACGAGGAACAACTAATCACAGCCGGCAGATATCTTTTCTTTCTTCCGTAAATATCAGTCGACGGTAAATATATGGAGGAGAAGTTAATCATTTTAGTGCAGGGCTACCCAAAGCTTTACATCTGTCCCTAACTATTTGACTTGCTTTGCCCTTTCCGTCACAAACTGACACAGAGAAATCGAGTGTAAAGCTACTGAGAGGGATTTACGGTGCTGGAAATCCATTTATTTTTGTTTTGACTTTGTTTAGTTTAGTCAGTGAGGCTTCTTGCTAAATTACCGCAACTTCATCATCGTTGTGATTGCAGCACACAGGTTGGGTTGCAACCTCCCGATCACATTGGAAAGAAAAAAACGTTTTCCACGTTGTTTAAGACGCGGCTTGTGTACGGCCGCATAAACGGTTCATTCTAAGGTAACAAAAACACAACTCTTATTTTCAGGTGACTATACACAAAAGAAAACCTACTTGTTAATATTATATCCCATTCCTACACACTGTTCCTTTAAGTAGCACATTAACAATTTGCACAAAAAATCCCATTCAAGAATATGTCCACCTTAAAATAAACAAACGTGCCAGCACAGTAATGTCCTATTGCTGAGCTAATAATAATCACATTACATGTTAAATACGAGTGTGCAAATGAACATTATTAAGGAAGGACTGCATTAGTGTGAGGACTGTAAATATCCTGCTGCTTCCTGCTGTCACACAGCTCCTTTACTTCTCACAACAGAACAAACCTGGAACGCAGAGCTTTCAGGCACATGGCACCTTTTTTTTTGTTTATTCTCCACATCTTCACTCCCTGTCTCTTCTTGCTTCTCTTCCTCTTCTCCCTCCTCCTGATCTTGTTATTTTCCTACGTCATCATTATGACACTTGGCCTCGCAGTCTGGACAGCCTCTGGGAGAGCTCGTCCTGATGACAACACAGAACAGGTAAAACAGTGAGGTGAGGGGCAGTCAATGGGGCAGCTCTAGAAATGACACTTTAAGGGAAAACTTCTCACAGTATCACTCAACCCTTGTAGAAAGGTGAAGCGTGTATTTATATCCTTCACAAACAGTGGATGTGGTCAGCTTGAATTATGTTGGTTACAATGGATTTCAGTGGTGGGTTGTTGTCATAATGGAAAACGTATCAAAACATCTTTAGGAACAACTCTTCCTGCCACATATTCCACATTTCCGTTGTTGGTTTGTATGATCACAATGTTCCACACAGTCATTGTTTAGGCTGAGTACACAGTCTGTGTCACACTATCACTCTCCGTGAAGTTCCAAATCTCCCCCAGAGCTGTTTTTGGTGAAACAATCCTTGTTTTGAACACGTCGATCATACAGATACGACAGTGGAGACGTGTACTGAGCTGCAGGAGGGTTTAAAGAAGTGTCTGTGAGTATATTAAAGGTCTTATTAATAACATTTTTATGTAGATAAATCTTTTTTTTTTTTTAAATAGTACATCCACAGAGCTTTTAGGAAGGTCCCAAATACAAGTAAAGCTTTTCCTGAAAAAAAAACATTATGATGTGAATTAATCATTCAAAAAGTGTTGGTGGTCCAAAATGAATGTTTTGTTTAAGGTATCTGACGTTTGGTTCCTACTTCTAACAAGGTTTGTGAGCCAATAGTAAAAGGATGTTGGTATCGCGTGGTACCTCTGTGTCATCAGTGATCAAGTTGTTAGTGTGGAAAAACCGGAAAATTGTCTGAGTTTGACAGTAAGCGTCCGGCTTCACTCCGCTAAAAGGAGGCTGCCTCTGCCATTCCTCGTCGTTCTGACACTTGTGTCTCCATCATGCTGAAGAATACGTGAATATTTACTGTGGCAACAAGTGACAACTGACGTTAGCACATAATAGCTGTCTTAGTTTGATTGTCCGAACAACAATAACCGCATATTCTGCATATTTAAACAAAACCAGAAACTACTCCCAACAGCCATAGTCCTTACAACCTTAACTAATGTGTTGTCACCCGTTAAATGCTTCAATCCCTGAGGAGCTACATTTGCAACTTAGCATTAGTGACGGATGCGTCCAGTTAAATAACGTTATATTTTCTTCAAAAAATGTATAAAGAAGATACAAATGAGAGGGGATTTAGAAGCGGATGGCTGACTGGAAAATAAGTGAAATAAGGGTTTATTTTGGCCAAGACAGCTTTGGCGAGTTTTATTTTGTTTCTGTCGAGTTTGAATGAAGTGTGTTTTATGATGCTCCGCTACATACTGTATATAATTCAAGACACTGTTCTGAAAAACAAGTGTTTAAGAGCCACCATTCAATCATACAGTAGGTCAGTGCTCCAGTGGAGTATGACTTTAGACTTTAGATTTGGCTGACACTAGTTCATGTGTAACAACGAGACTGCTAAAGACAATAAAAAATATGTACAACACCAAAAATAGCGATAGCATAATGATACAGGAAGAGTGGATGTGTTACCTGCTCAGTTGATGCCACAGATGAAGCCAGTGAGGCGGTCTGGCCTGCAGGAAGCTCCAGGTTAAGATCCAACCTATAAAATAAAAAAGGGAAAACACAGGAACACTTTAATTGTAATTTCTGCTTGGCTGCTTACAGTAGCTCTTAAAGAAATTCAACTAAATGAGAGAAATTATAGTCACTCTGACCTCACAGCACAGCTTGTACTATTAATCTTAATGGGGTTTTTTGCCTTGTAAGCAGTGAAAGAGATACTACGTTCCAAGATGTTTATGAGAGTCATTTACATAAAGCTTTTAGTTAATTCAACATCTTATTTTAAAGGTTAATTTGTCTATTTTAACAATTAGGTACAGTATGTTGTTTTAAATACCCTGCATTCATGTTTCTTATTTGCTGTTTGGAGATATACTCACCCTGCTTCATCAGCCATCTCATGCAACAGCGTATCCACTTCATTCTAGGGACCAACCAAGCAAACAGTATGTGTTTAGAGGAGTATGAGAAGTATGAGCATACTATTCCCTGCCTGTAAGAGGACGGTGCTTATTACCTGAGGTGTTGTCAGAGTGGTGGTGTTTCCCATTGTGTCTTCCATCTGAGCTGTCTGCACGTCGAGAGTTTCAAACTGGTTTTCAAACTTGTCCATTAATGCAGAAATCTGTAGAGATAGAGAAAATATAAAATCAACATATTTTGTTTGTTTCATTCTTTCTTTCTTTACACATTTAGAAAACTCAAAAAGATACAATATATAATTTCCGAGGGAATGTGACGGAGAATTGCCTAAAGTGGCTTGAAAAGTGTCATTCTCCAGGTGGCATATTACAGGAAACAATTACAGTAATGCAATATACACAATTTGTACGTATCTATTTAGACATACTAAAAACATGGTAATAAACAGAGACATAGTTTAGCAAAGTACTCAACAACAATGCATCCCATAAACACCCATCTGCTACGCAAATATATTGGATCAGTCATCACTTTGTGTGTGTACATGTCTGTCTGCGCTCATGTATAGGAGTTCACTTTTTTACCTTCTCCAAGTTCATACTTTTCAGAGTAGCATCCATAGACTTGACCACTCCAGACATGGATTTAGATACCTGGGCGAAAAACACATCAAATTAAGTTTGTTGATGCCTCTGTAGTCTTCTCACTTTTTACTGGTTTTGATTCCAAACAGGATCAGGGTATTTTGAAGTCAGGCAGGGAGATAGATGGCTGTTGACATGCTGTTTCCTTATATCTCCACTAGGTGTCACTTTTACCTTTTAAACCATATACTTTGTCATCCTGATAGCGTCCCTAATATCTCTAAAATGACTCTGATTAAGGATGAACTAATCTCGTCATAACCAATTTACCAATAGTTGATCAAATTACAGTAGAGGGGTTTATTATCACTGCTATTGTGTTCATGTTTTATGAGACAGGCAGCGGTATTACAACAACATAAAGAGGTGTTTTTCAACTATACCATCTCACACTGTGCTTTCATTTCTACAGCTGCTATTAAGCTCTATTCTATGAAATGATGCCTGACCTATAGTGAAGCTGAATTAAAGTCATTTAAAGAGGCTGCCACTGCTCTGAAGCACATCTAATGACATTATGTAATTGGCGGCTTTTTGTTTGCATGTCTGCTAGCTTTTTTTCTGCTCCCTTTCCCTCTCCCTGTCTTCTTTGTGTTGTAGGACTTTTGACTGAGTGAAGGACTACTTTGGACACTCTGCAGCTCTCTTAACCTTCTGAAATAAGATGTCGTTTTCAAATTATTCACTTTGAAAACTGCGTGTATAATGAAACATCTGGTAAATATGATGAATATCCATATCTACTACAGTGGTATCAGGTAAAAGCCATGTGATTTCTACATCTTTGTCAGTGATTGAGTTAATAAAGTGGATGACTACAAGGTCTGCTGTTTTTTAGAAGTTAAAATGTTGGGGTGCCCCCGTGGTTTAGGGGTTGAGATGCTGACCATTTTATCAATTTCTTTCTATGATTGCAATCTAATAAAGGCAGAAAATGCACCCAGAAATAATTTTTGGTTTCTTTTGGCTGTATGTTTGATCATTGTTTATGAAAATTGAAAAGGAAAAGTGTCTTAGAAGCCCCTTTGGGTTCAGCTTCATCTGAAGTAATACACTAAAATAAATCAATCAATTTAACAATAAAATAAGAACTTACAATGTTGACATGGCAAGTGATATTAAATGTAAAATACAGCCACTTTAACGTAGGAAATATGATGGAACTATCATATATGATGAAGTTAATTTTTCACTACTACAAACAGTGAAAACCTCTGCACATTTTCTTCTCCCAACACTCTAAATATCTTGAAAAATGGATGTGTGGCTGCAGTAAATCTGTTAGGCGTGTTTGTCACTGGTTGTCATTTACCTGCTGTACGTAACATCTGACAGCAAGGCAAGTCTCCTGACCTGGTTCATAGTGACAGCGGTCTGGACCCTGGAAGCCACAGCATCCACACGTGCGCTCATCCTCAGGAAGTTAATAGACTGATGCTTCTGACGGATGGCGTTCTCTGCGTGGATCTTGGCTGCCTCCACATTACCCTTCTGGATAGCCTGAGAAACAAAGGAAAGATGAGCACATACACTAACATGATATAGAGTACAGCTGCACAGTAGCCCAGCTTGTCCCTGGCAGGGGCGGGGCTAAAGGGTGTCTGAATGTGATAGGTCATTGGGCTTGTCAGTATTAATTGTCTACAAGTACTAGTAGTAGTTCTCTTAAGCAGACCAAACATTTGACAGTACTTTGATGTTGGCCAAATTATTTATATTTAATGTATGCATGCTACATGACATCTGCATTCATCCCTCTGATTGTCATGGTTGTGGAGCAGCTGCCATAATACTCCACACTGGGGAGGAACCAATGTACCAGTGACGTGTTTTACTGTAGTAAATAGGGAGCGCACCCAAAGTTAGCAAGTCGGTGAACTGAGGTGCATTCAACTCATTTTCTTTGGGACGATTTTGCTAGTACAGGAAAGGAAAACAAACAAAGCAAACTGAAGTTTAATATGTGTAGCGTTTAATGTGAGAAGTTATGGGATGCTAAGTTAAGACTAAGAGAAAGGTATAGCCTCACTGTGACTGTCAAACAATGCTCAGGAGACAGGGCAGCTAACGCTACAAGTTAAGTTAAAAGGTGGCATGTTAGCCAGGCTGGCTCGTTGAGAGAACTATGTTAACCTACGCCGAACACACCATGCAACGCCAGCATGTTAGTAAAACAAATGTTGTGTAACTTTCATTAAGTCAATACCAGGTCTGTTACATGTGCTGAATATCATACAATAAATTAGAAAAACCCTGGCCAAACTGTTCTGTCAAAAAGAGCATGGTCCTGCCAATTACTGGCTTAGCTAGAGGTGTATACTGTACATGTATAATGCTTAATACATTAATTCCCAAATGTAATATATGTGTCAAGAAAATAGGTACATAGCCAAGTTTCAGCTTTATTTTGTGACTTAAGATAAGATAAGATAAGATATTCCTTTATTAGTCCAGCAGTGGGGAAATTTGCAGTGTACAGCAGCAAAGGGGATAGTGCAAAAAACAAGATGCATCAGCTAACACAGTAAAAAAAAGAGCTAAACAAAGTGTAACATAATATGAAGCATTTAAATAGAAGGAAGTATAAAAAATAGGAGTAGTATATACAGTATTGACAATAAACAGACGATTAACAAAATTGCAAAAGTGGAAAATGATATTGCACAGTGACAATGAAATTAAATTCCACCTGAAAATATCTGGTTATTGTCAGTGTCATTGTCAACTTGACTAAGTAACTGAAAAATATGCATTATTATTATTTCTTCAGGGGCAGATAGACAGGGCTAGGGCAGTCATTATTACTGGTTTACTTTTTACATGTTATCTAAATGTGCCACCCTTCTCTGAGTCTGTGCCCCAGCGTGGCCATCCCATCAACATATTTCTAGACCCGCCCCCCCTGGTCCCATATAGTCTCTAATAAATACACTATTTAACAAGCCAACCTGCTTCACTTTAGCCTTTTCTGCCTTTTCCTCTTTGTCACATTTCTTGGAGTTGCGTTGGAGCTCCTTGGCAGCAAACTTGAGGTTGAACAAGTGTTCTGTATATGGCTGGTCAAGGAATGTCTTATTGCAGTAATGGTAGTACATTGAATTATAAACATATAGATAGATAGATAGATAGATAGATAGATAGATAGATAGATAGATAGATAGATAGATAGACAGTAAATTAATTGATCCTGAGGGAAATTCAAGTTTCCAGCATCACAGTTCCATAGTGCAAAACATGTTAGTAAAAAGGCAGTAAAAACGTTAGTAGTGCAAAGTACAGAGTACAAAAAACATATACCAGATATAAAAATACAAGGAGATGAAGAAAACTGTTAAAACTGAATATAGTGCAGGGTAACAGCTGTGATACAGGACTATTAAAAAAGTGAATATAGTGCAGAAGAGACTGTCAAAAGTGAATATAGTGCAAAAGAGACTGTTAAAAGTGAGTATAGTGCATTATTATCTGTCCTGCAGACCGTCCTCCTTTGTCCCCCCTCCATAGAGAGGTGTTGTACAGTTTGATGGCTCGGGGGACAAAGGATTTCCTGAGTCTGTCTGTGGAGCACTATATATATACAAATATATATATATATGAATATAAACTGAAGCATTGAGCTAATTCAACCCAAGTCAGTACAGGCAAGACAAATCATTTTTTTTCCTAGACAAGTGGAAACTGAAGCCAAAGAGTCATCACACTAAACTAGTTAGTGGAGATAGCATGCTGCCCACCACTGTTTCCCTTCATCACTGAATGACTGGATGACTCAAGATTAGCTACCAAAGCCATGTTACTGTACATCTGGCTAGCTAACTGTTACTGTTACTGCTAGGAAACGGATGTTAGACTACGCAGGAAAGGATACTCTCCATCTTCGACATGACGAAGGTCTCTTTGTGAGACACCCAGCCTGGTTAATGACAGATACAAAGTAGCATCCAGCTACTCACTCACTTATTTCCAGGAATTGTTTGTTTTGATTTTTTCCAAGCTTAGTGTATCTTCGGGGTGAGATGCTTCCTTGTGCGTACTTCCGCCTTCGCTTTTAAAGTCAGTTAGGGCAGTAGAGAGGCAGTAACGTTTTGTTATCTGTCTAGCAGACCAAACGATTGTCTCGTAATTGTTGAAATATGTTTTTTTTCCTTCAGGGAGCTTTTTGTAATCTATTCAGGAATTAAACAACTTGGTAAACCTATAAAACGTTGAAAATTAGGCCCTCTCTCGTATATGACGCATGTGCAGACAAGTCGAAGCAGAACAGACTATTCAAGACTCAAGATTCAAGATCCAAGATTCAAGCCCTTTATTGTCATTGTGTAGTACAACGAAATAGATTGTGACAATCCCATAGGTGCTAAAACAGATAATACAATAACAAAAGAGATAGTGCAATATATATATAT
>CAKAOH010018352.1:336-19993 GCA_916701665.1 Sebastiscus tertius
TAGAAATAGATGCACAAATGCGTGTTTATCACTTTACATGTAAACCTTAAAATACGTATTTACAGAGTAAGTTATGTGTATTTGCAAATCGCCCTTTATTATTTTTGTGGATGTGACTTTACACAACACAAATACAAAAATACATGTTTGTGGGTATAGTGAAATATTTGTAGATTATTATGGCACATATTTGTGAATTGTCTTCTGTGGATTACAACTATTATCTACAGATCTGCTGCGGTACCAATCGGACAAAATTCTGTAAACAAACAGGAGGAAAGTTACAAATGTCATGTGGCCCACAAATGCACAGGAAGCGATCTGCAAATGCGCAAATAGATGCACAAATGTGTAGATATCACTTTACATGTAAACCTTAAAATACATATTTACAGAGTAAGTTATGTGTATTTGCAAATCACCCTATATTTTTGTGGATGTGACTTTACACAACACAAATACAAAAATACATGTTTGTGGATAGTGAAATATTTGCAGATCATGGTATGTCTTCTGTGGGTTACAACTAATAAAGTCCAATAAAAACTTCCATAGTAACCGAGGTTTGTTGAATGGTACCTACCCATTGAAGTTCTCTGACAGCCCCTGGCTCTCCAACAGACCTCGTCTCTGTCCCATGACCACCTCACAAGCATTGTTGTTGGAGTAGAGGTTGATAGGTGTGTTATAGACGGAGGGCTGCGGGACATTAGGATTGGAGGAGGGGGCTGTCACTCTGGCTGGAGAAGAGGAGTTAGATGAGGAGGAAGAGGCAGACGGGGAGGTGAAGGCGAAGGTGGAGCGACCAGGGCTGGGCTTGGGAGCTGAGTCCGCAGCAGGGATGCTGGACTTCAGCAGAAACGGAGGCTGTGGCGGTTGAGAAGGTGCAGCCGGCTTGAAAGCGGATGACTGTGAGGGAATGGAGGGGGCGGCCGGGGAGGAAGCTGTGACCACACTGCTGTCCCCCCCCCCAAAAGGACGGGCTGTCTTGTTGTACGCAGCACTGAGCTGACTCGACGGCTTGGTGTATGCGGTGCTCGGGGCAGGGTGAGTGATTGGGACAGGCTTAATGATTTCTTGAGGTTCGTCCTGGATAAAAGGTGGAGACACACAGCATGCACATACAGCAAATCCACAATAAACTCATGCAGCATTCTCAAAAGCACTGCACAAAAACACTCCACGTCAAAATCAAAAGGTGTTTTCACACTATGAATAAAGAAAGTCATGCCTGTGCCATAAGAGGTGCTATTATAAAATGTGGCCTCTCAGGTCAGTTATGCATGCCAAGCCAATCTGTGCTCTGACATAATCTCAGAAGGGCAAAATAAGCATGCTCACCTTTAATAAACTGGTATAATATTTATAAACATGGAAATCAGGTGAAATTTAGTATTTATGTGAATATTTTTACTTCATACCTTGGGTACGCCATCTTTAGGGGCACTGGAGGGTCTGTGAAGACAGAAAAGGAAATCATAAAAACACTGCACACCCACCATTAACGCAGCCATTCATCAATTTGCAATCAAATTTAATTCCGGTAAATCACAGCATACTGGACTCTGTATAGCAATAAATTATTACACTAAATACAATGTATTTGTCGTGTTATTATTGCTTTTGGTCAATCATTGCCATGACTATATCTGAGATTTAACAGCAGTGATTCATTGTTAATCCCCTGCATCTTCTTGTCAACACAATATGCGAAAACACGACCGGGATGTTGTGCTTCTTTTTCTTTATTTGTACAAAATAATCATTAAAAATACTCTGCATTAAATAATTACACTAAATATCGTATATTTGTCATGTTATTATTGCTTATACCAATCACTGTTACACACTGACTACACACTGCCCTCCTGTGGTGACCACAAGCAACTACACCTCTGTGTACGTTGATAATAAATACGTTAATATCACAGTTTCTTGCTGTCACCACTAGAGGGCAGCAAACACGTGATTTTAAATAAACAGATCAACATCTCCTAGCATTAATGTAGAGGTAGACTCAGGAACTGCTAATGCTTTAAAAATATAGACATTTTTCAGGTTAAACAACTTTTAAATAAAAATGGCCGGTTGCTAACTTAACCTGTGTATTTAAAATTCCGAGTTTTAATGCCCTCCAGTGGTCGCAGATAGGAGCTGCATCATAGGATTTGACAAGCTAGCGCCATTGAGGACTTTAGTAGGAATAATACAGCTATCAATACTAATTATATTCTTTAGAGTTATTAATACGTTGTTAATATGTTCATAATAGAATCTGTATAGCTAATTTATACTTTGTTATAAATCATTAAAGCCTTGTATCATGTAAGCATTTAAGAATTAGTAGTTCCTGAGTCTAGCTCTGTGTTCATGCTTGGAGGTGTTTATCTGTTTATTTAAAATCAAGAGCGTTTGCTGCCCTCTAGCGGTGACAGCAAAGAACTGCGACATTAAATTAGTCAAAGTTGCATCACTGCAGACATTATGGCATAGTCACACGTCCGGTAAAACATTTCAAAATAAAACTTACAACGCCCATAGAGGTTAAACATTAATTTAATTTTTCTTCTATTTTTTTTAATCAGAGATATTTCATTTTATCGTGGATGTCAGAGCACCCTTAAAACACCCAAAAAAGGGAGAAATTTCAAAATGAAACTGCATTATTGTGTAACAATAACATAACTTTAAAATTGATAAATAAATAAATGTTTCCAGAGATGGATTACCTATCTCAAGCACGATTCAAGCTCTGGAAATGGACTTTTATTGTGCGTAACAATAAGTAGGCCTTATATGTAACTTGTAGGTAAGGTGCTAAAACATGCAAAACTGCCAGTATGTGTGAACACGCTGTACTGTACGGTGTGTGTGTGCATGTGCAGACTGGTGTTGAAGTGTGACGTCTGATTTACACTTATGATTGAAGCAGCTGCCATAGTTATATCACCTATGGGAAAGAGGCGGGGTGGTCTGTTTGTCTGTTCGGGATAAAAACTGGCAAATATCCAACACTGCTTTCATTCCCTCCTTTTGTGTCTTTCTTATTATTTGCAAGCGAAATATCAAAATAAAAAAATTGGGATGTATTGTGTATTAATACAGATCAGAACAATACCCCCCCTCCACCCCCCACCTTTCATCTCACACTAGGCACATGTTAGTCCCTGTCTGGTAATTTAAGATGCTTAAAAGTGACGCATTAAAACTCAAACTCAAACAGATTCCTTTTTCTAACAACGTGTGCTATACTTAAGTCTGGACATGCAGACAATGTGTCCCTAATTACTCATTAAAAACAAAATACAAAAAGACAGTGAGTCAGCAGGTGAGGCTCCGGACCAGGAGCTAGGGTATGTCCGCTGCCGTCCTTCCTTTCTCTGCCATATTAGGAAAAAACAGTCAACAACCTCTCAAGCATTTCCTTTCTGACTGAGCCGAGACGTAACAACTGGGCTTGGCATCATCAGGTTATTGAAGAGCCCCACCCTCCAACCAGATGTCGATGTCATCATCTGTGCCCATACTTGCATTTACACTTTCCACTACGCAGGGCGAATATACTATACAGTATGCTTATTTTCCAGTGTACTGGTATTATTGGACCTTCTTATGGAGAAGCTGCAGGCTATGCCAAGGAAAGCAGTAAAAAAGGTCTAGAGATCAAACAGCACATTCCAGTACAAATGTGGACCCAGTCTACAATGAGGCAGTGTGTATCTGCCATCAGAGGTCCAGAGAGAGGCAGCTGGGCGGATTCACTCCCTATCATTCTCTTCCCAGAGTGAAACTGAACAAACACTGTGAACATCTGTTGAGCTCAGCCCCTCTGTGCTGTCCCGCTCCCTGCCTAGCTGGACCTGCTTTTGTTCTGCTGTGACAAAAAGACAAACAGTGGATGAGTGTGTGGCCGCACGAGCGGAGCATGTGTTTACTTTTTGGTGTCCAAGTGTACATGTTCATGGTTAATCTCAATTTAACTGGATCATGGCTCCAACTGCTGGTGTGTCATTCTGATGGAAGGCGTCTTACGTAAACATTTTAGATTTGAAATAGAAAAGTGGATCCCCTTGTTGTACTTCCTGAAATTTGTAATGAAGTACTATATACTGTATGTTCCATGTATCAACTATTATTATTCTCAGGGTTATTCAAAAGGCTAGAATTTTAAAGCTAGACATTTAAAATAAATACATTTGAATCCTGTTCTTTATTTATTATTTTTTTAAATCAGATATTCCATTATGTAGTAATGAAAAAGAACTAATAAGAGTGTTGATAAAGAACCAAACCCATAAGGAGTATTGATAAGAGTAGTAGTACAATACGTTATGATGTTATTTGGTTTTATTGCCAATCGTTCTGGACCTCTGACCTTGAATAAAAATCAGATGCGGACCTTTGAGAAAGAAGTTTGAGAACCCCTGGCATAGGACACAGGACTTGGGATGTATACATGAATACCTACTAAAACGGATCATTTAGATTAACCAATAGTTAGGAAAGAACATTAAGCATTTTATATATATAAAGCATATATTTGTAATTTTTTATGTGTTACTACGGCATGTCTATTTTCATCTGTACGAAGAAGATGAAGAAAACAAGATATATATAATAATTTACACTTAACTGTGTTATGCTCTGTATTATGATGGATATGTATTCATCACACGATGTGGTATTTTATGAGGTTTATCTAATGTTAACTGAATTATTTATAAATACAAAAGATCTGCTTGTATGTCAAAGTACCACAGTTTGTACTACTGTATGTGTTTATAATACAGACAAAACCCAGAACACACTTCAGCTGGTTCCCTCTAATCTAATCAGGATGAGTTCTTCTATTAGATTACAGATGCTGATATCTTACAAGATTTATTTATGGAGCAAATTAAAAGACTATAACGATGTAAATAAACATTATCTTGAAAGCAGAAATTTACTTGGAAGGAAGGAAACGTAGAATAAGAGAATGATGAACCTCGTCAACTGGAGGAATCAGCCTGAGGGCAAAGCAGACTGACACATTTCCACCCTGCCCGTCTCTGTGAGGGCCAAGAGAAACAGACTGGCATACGACATCTGACTGAATAATGGCGCGGCCGATAGACGCAGCTTTCTCACCACACACACATCCAACATCTCACCAGCTACCAGACTCCCATATATATTTCTTAACATGGAGGGAAAATAGAAGCCTCTAAATTTCCCCTGTGTTGTTTTCACTTGACTTTCACGCACAGTTTCTTTTGGAAAAGCTCCATAGAAACATCTTTCTGACTCCAAGCATCTGTCACCGTCTTTTGCTGCAATATCTCGACTTAGTTTTGTTCCCTCATTATATGAAAGCAGGCTGGGAGTCAGAATTTGGTACAGATGATACAGAATTCACACGCTATCATTACAGCAATGTCACGCGCAGGTTACATTATTCCAAAACCTTTGCTGAACAAGACCTGCCCTCTCGTGTGATAGATGTTAAAACTCAGTGGGAGACCTGGCAAACACACTGTTTTCTCACATGTACCGCTGCATGAAAATGTGAGCCAAAGCATGGAGAAATAAGGAAAACAAGGAGAGGGAAAAAAAACATCGGAAAGCAAAACAAAAACTCCAACAGAGGGATGTAGAATTAGCGGGTGTGGAAAATAACTTTTCTGTCTGTTGTTGTGTTTTTCTGTGCAGCCAGCCTATCCGCTCGGTGGCAAAACTCACAGCTTGTGTCTGGCACATGGCCCCTCCTGTCATTACTGCTCCCTCGTATTTCACCGAGAATGAGCATCCCGGAGGAGGGAATTTGCGTGCCTTTAAGTAGAGCTTGTGAGGACATTTCATTAGAAAGAGCCAGAACAGATGGTTTTAAAAAGAAAGGGGCAGAGATTTAAAGCCGTGACAGCGTTAACAATGACAGATACGTGACGGCTATTTCCAGACTTTATTACCATGTAACTGGGCAGCCTGTTGCTGCTGTCAGTTGCCTGGATACCTGCCCGTGTCTGTACACGTGTCGAGGAGGAACCCTATGTGCACTGGACATATCAGCCATCACATGCATCACAGTGACGGAGGGGCATTCGTACCATTCATGTGCCTTGTCGTGGGCTCTCTGGTCACGTGTGCTCGTCTTGGCAAGCAAATACTGGAATAAAGGTTAACCACAGGCTAGACAAATGAAATTGCATTTAGCAATCAAACCTGCATCAAGACCAGATCGATGAATAAAGAATTTAAGTGAGTTCTCCTCGAGGTCAGACCTCTAGCTGCAGCAAACCACCACAGAATAAACTGCCACTCGAGTTAATATATCTTTTTAATGCAGGTCCAAGCGATGCAATAACAAGATCCCATCCTTTCTTACTTTCTTCCGACCACCACACCACATCTGGCTGAGGCAGCCAGGAGTCAGTGGGGGCTCTGGGCTGCATTGGATTGTCCTCTACTTCACCCCATTATAACCATTCCATAAGACTTGTTGGGTGTACATTGGCCATGTATATGAGAATATCTTGTAGATTAAACCCACAGCCGCCTTGCTGACTTGTGTTTAGTAAGTGGCCAAACATCTGTATCCTATACTAGAGCTACAGCACTGTGTGTGTGTGTGTGTGCGGGACAGTCCAACATGTAGGTTTAAAAGAAGATTGCAGTTTTAAATCAAAATGTAAAAGAAAGGAGGTTATGCAATCAGAAGAAGAGGAGTGTAGCAAGAGAAAGAGGATATCTCGAAAGTTGATGTATGTCATTTCCTCCTGAAGGAACATTCAGTTAATGATCTGTTCTGTCAGGCAGCATTTCATCTGATGGATTGATACAAGAGTAAACACTTTCCAAAAGCTTCAAGCTGTCCCATTTCCCCAGAAACAGCATGAGTCTGAAGCACATAAAGTGGAAAACACACTAAATCTGAACGAAACGCTCTCGTGCTGCGGGAGCTGACACAAAGTCTTGTGTAAAACATCAGAAGACGGTGGGATCGCAGAGCTAGCTGTGTTGATACGTATTATCTTTGAGGTTTTGGAACCAGGTGCAGCCACCGCAACCTCTGGGGAGTGGGCTTTCATTGCGCTGCGCTGCATATTTCAATGACAACGAATAAACATCAATTATCATACTTTCCTAAGGCTACTTCCCACAGCCGCCCGCATGGTGGGACTGACTGGGAGCTGCTCAGCAACAGGATATCCAGGATAGTAGAACAAAAAGTACTCCGAAAATTCACAGGTCATATCAATTGCAAGTACGAATGTTAAAGGATGGGACGATCGGAAAACATGATTTGATAAAATCACTGTCACAAGCTCAGAACTCAGAACAAACTGTACTGTATGCAACCTACGTGGAGCTGCTGAGGTAAATCTGCGTAGGACTGCATGTGGTGGTCGTTGGTGAAGTGGAACCCACTCCCCAAACTGAAACCAGTCTGTTCATGGAAACTGCGGTGTTAGCCAAACTTAGCGAGCTAAGCTGTCAGACGCTGTTTAGACACGTTTTCCTGAGACCACAATCTTGGAAAGGAGAACTTGTTTTCTCCCTCTGTCACAAAACACATGGCAGCTCTCTGCACATGAAGACTCATCTTGACAGTTGACGACAGGATGAGGAGACTACTTTCGAACCCCGAGTCTATTTCCTCTCTGAAAAAAAATGTTTCCCTTCTATAGCAACAAGGAAATAACTTAAACATATTGACATCAGTGACTGTGAGTGCCTTTTTGGCTACACAATATACTGAAAGACTGCATGTTGGTAATACTTAGATCAGTGCCTGAATTGGAACTAAAACAGGTGCCAGTACCCAAATTCAGCAGTTGCATGACATGATTATCGCATGTGTCTTGGATATATTTATGTTTATACCTGGTAATATATCCCAATTCAAATGTTATTTTTATTTTCATTACATACTGTATATTAGGCCTACGTACAATATACATTTCCACAGTTTGTACAGACATGTATATTTGGTTAATAAAAGCTTTTTTGCATGGCTTTTGATACAAATTGTACATAAATATAATATTGCATATATGCTACAATAAAACCAACTCAAAATAATAAGAAAGAATATCAAAAGCACTGTTTTCTCAGCATTAAGCCAGCTACGTGTTTACACAGAGACACAGTTACGCCGCGGGTGTTTCAGGTTGCACACCTAGACCACATCCCACCAGGAGGTGACAGTATGCAGTAAGAAGTAAGGGTAGTCATGTGGACAAAAATCTGAAATGCCAGTACTCAGTACCTGTGTGTACACAACCTGTTTCAGGCACTGACTTAGATGATGGTAATTGGATGCTTTTTTTTGTATATTACAGCATTTCTAGCTATTGGAAATAAGATAACTACTTTTATTTTATGTATGTAATGTTTATGCTGAGCACATTAGTGTGTATAGAGCTTATATACATGTTCTGTTTTTTTTGTCTCTATCTTTTTTTTTTAATAAATAGGCTAAAAAGTACTACATGTACAGGCTGTAGTGTTGTTGTTACACGCCTGAAAGAGTCATTTTAGGGAACTGCCCAAAGAATGTGAACTATGACAAAGTGACATAATGGCACTAAACTGTAGTCACATTAATCATCTCTTGGCACTCTTGGAATGTTGTTATTATGATAAAAATAGTCTTATCAGTGATCATCAACACCATAAATCAAACGTGAGAACATGGAGGGAGAAGTGGTGCATGTCAGAGAGAATTATTCTAGTTAAATAGTGTTCTCACAGAACTATATATATTATACTGAGCTATAGCTACTTTAGAAGACAATAGTGAACTAAATTAAGCCATACTAACACAGTAAAGTGTTTTTCTGTGTCACTGGATAAGGACATGCAACATCAACAGCATGCAAACCATCCTCTTAAAAAAATGCAGCCAGAAATGGAGCAAACTACAATCACATATCATTTGTGACGAGGAAACCTTTGTTGTTTCGTGGGTGATTTTGGTTGTAGTTTACATGTCCTGTGAGACCAGCGTGTTTGATGTTTCATTGTGCAGCCATTACCCACAGTAGATTACATGCAGCTGTGGATGAGCGCTATTTTAGGACAATTTTCCCACGATTAGAGCGCATAGGCTCCTTTCTGCTTTCATGTGGTGATGGAATGACAGGACATGCAAACCAGTCTTTGAGTTTTTCTGTCAACATGTTTTACAGCTCGGAGAGCGTGCGTGCTTCGCCTCCATTTGTTTGTGTCCGACGCTAAAGTTACTCCTCTTTACGCTTGGCTGCAGAAGATGTTTGGCTAAGATTTGTTGGAAGGGATCGCTCTTATTCTTTTTTGATTGATCTCCTTCAAGAAATGCACAGCTCATTCCATGGAGCAAGTTCTGTGCTGAGTGAACTGATCTAGGGGCATGCAGTGCTGCCTGTGTAAAGTAGTGGTATGTTCTTCTTCTACAAAACCAACTCAAGGCATCGTAAGAGTGAAACATGACCTTCCTGTACATGGACGATAAAAGTTGCTTGGACTGAAACTTTTCCTTGGTGGACAAATTTAATGGCAACCTCAGTAAAATCCCTGTTTTCTTTTCTTTGAAGCATATATTACAGCTTAACGGAGGGCTATATTAAGTGCTCTGAGCGATATGGCTTTAATATACTCGAGAGCCCTAGAATACCAGATTCTTCTTCCTTTTGTCTGATGGGAGAAGCAGAGGATCATCTGATGAACTCAGCATGACCCGACCAAAACTGATCTGAGGAGGACCTTTACAGATCATGTGCCATACACCAGGCAGATCATGTGTAAACCATTAATTAAGAACTTGTTTGTAATACAAATATGTGTGTGTGTGCTGTGTAGTATTATTATGCTGTCACTTTCTGATGAGGTATCGAATCACATGTCCTTACTGGAGATCCAAGGACCAGACATTGTGCCCACGGTGTAACTAGAACTTAACTTTCAATTCTGCTGATTTGCATTAAATGTGTTTAATAAAGTCTGAAAAGTGATGCTACACTCATGCTGATGCAGAAGTGCCTTAAACTTGCATTCTTTCAACTAGCCAGCAGGGGGCGACTCCTCTGGTTTCAAAAAGAAGTCTGTTTGAATAGAAGTCTATGAGAAAATGAGCCTACTTCTCACTTTATTTATTACCTCGGTAAACATTGTAAATATGAGTTTATGGTCTCAATCGCAATTTTCAAGTCTTCTTCAATACAACATGATGTTCATTTAGTAAATTATGGTCCCATTTAGAGTCAAATAGACCATAAAGCAGGGGATGATTTAGGGCATGGCTACCCTGTCGCTGCCACAGCATTGCTTGCTGGCCAATGTGATCAAATTATAATGCAGATGACAGGATACATGAACTGTGCAAGAAATCTTAATTCAGTCTTCTGAATGTTCCCAAACATCCTGTAGGACCTCAGGGACACAGCATCTACTGTGGCAGAAACACTGAACTGTTTTAAATTAGCACAACTGGAGTTCATCTGTTTCAAATAATAAAAAGCACAAATAAACCAATCAAGCTTCCTATTGCCAATAACAGATCTTGTTGTTTTGTCTGTTCACCATCCTGTGAAAAGTAGCTTCACATGCATACAATACGGACACTCTCTTGGCTCTGTACGAGTTCTTCAAACAGGCTTAAATACACACTGGCAGGCAAAATCAACAAGGTATACATTCCATTGCTGAGCGAGGAAATCCATAGATTACGTTGTAGAAAGTGTGTGCTCATGTGTGCATGCTCATGTGTGCAACTGTTACCTCTGCATAGTGAGGCTGAGGTTGCCTGTGCAGGCCTTAATCTTGTTCTGGGCCTCGAGGTGATTCATGCCATCTGTGGAAATGCCATTAATGGACTGAATGATGTCTCCAACACTCATCTTGGCTTTTGCTGCCTTGCCTCCATCAGTCAGCTGCAATGACACACAAATGAAAGAAAAAGAAGCTCATAATTGACATAATTGCACCAACAAAGAGCGTTTTAGTCACATCAACTCCACCTCTTGTTCTTTATTTAAAATTGCGCAGTTAAACGTCGGAAATTCCGGGTTTCAGGCATGTGCAGTTTGAATAAGGGAGAGGCATTTAACTGCAAGATGTTGTGTATATGCACATTTTGAGGATTTATTTCTTGTAATCACCAAGCTGTGCTCTCCTTTCCGTTTCCTGTCTTATGTAACTGTTGTCGGATGAGATAGGCATCATCACAATACCCATGGGACAGGATTCTACATCCACCAAAACAAGTGGAAATGCTGACTCACACTATCAAAATGGTTTCCAAAGTTTGATTATGTGTTGTATATTTAAGTTACTGATATATTACACGTCAGGATACAAGTACATTGTTAAAAATCAAAAGCTGAAAACTCTCATTAACATATATTTAGATGCTGTATTCAGTAGTTTGAAAGATGATGGAAGATCTTCAGTTCTCTCCTCAGATTTATAATGGGGGTCACATTAGGGCTGGGCGATAGGGCCAAATTCTTCTATCTCATATAGGTTACTTTATATCTCGATAACAATATATATATCACAATATTGCATGTTTTCTGGTAATTCAATAAATAAATTGTCTACATGAAATTGCATATGGTAAGTCTATTTTTGTAAACCCTTGTGCGAATTAAATACTTGACAAATGAAGAGTTTTATCATTTAATTAAGAACTTTTATGCAAATTGAACATTACATGCATGCACACAAATACTAGTAATCAGTGAAAGGAGGAATCAGATAAGATAATAGTTTGATTTAACTACTCTGGGATATTCCCATAAGCAGAATTCCTTTCAATTTAGATTTTCTGGGAAATTTGAGTTGGTCTGTGCTCGTTATTACGACGTTAAACGATGTAATTGCACGATATGATTCCATTGAAAGAAGATAAATTATCATATTGAAGTATCACCCAGCCCTAGACCACATCCACCGCTTTCACTGGGTCTCTCCAGGACAGTCGGAGACTTGAAGCCACTCCAGGGTTTTCACTGCTGTGTGTTTCTGTTATCTGTTATTGTGTGTAGAAAGGTGCTAATGCCCAGGTTGTTTGCTGTGAAGCAGGTTTTCCTTCGGGAGCTTAGTTTATTTGGCTCCACCTTTTGTCCTGACCCAGCCTCCCAATCAGTAACATGTTTTCTGACCACTAGGGGCGTAAGAAAATATTGGAAAAAATATGGTGGTGTGTTCTTTATACTATAACAGTTTTCCTAAAATTAGATTAAAAATATCACAATATATCTCAATATATCGAATCGTAACCCCCGTACCATGATACATATCGTATCGCCAGATTCTCGCCAACACACAGCCCTACTGATCATACATTTTAAGTCTTTTATTGAGTACCTGTGATGTAAAACTGGGATTTCTGTATTTCAAATATGTATTGCAAATTAAACCTGTGATATGAGGAAAGTGTAAAGAAATTGATGTATTCTCCAAAGTAAATGAAAAGTGATGAAAAGCTTATTACTTTTAATATGGGAAGTGTAGAACCATTCAATACTTCGTAGCTTTGACTCCAACTATAGTGTGCGGGTTGAGGTTTAATCAGGTCTTCTATCCCTTTCTACAATGCTGAGACTCGCATTTAACATACGGGAAGTATAACGTAACAAAACTATGACGATGGGATGACTCTCTCTACCAGGTGTGGTGATCGCCCAGCGATTACGTAAAAGGGCTGTGCATACCTCATCAATCACTGAGCACACCCTCAAAACCTGTGAGCTACAATCAAGCAGGAACAAAAAAGGAACTCTGTGTACTGTACTTACAGCATTATTTTATGCTTTGTTATAGGATCATATTATCTCTAGGTCATCTCTCAGCAGTGTGGGAAAAAAACTGCTAAATGCTTAAAATAGAGACATGGGAAGCACACACATGTACATAAAGGGGCGGCTCAGCTGAGATCTGTATGGATGTGTTGAGAGACAAAAGAGTATAATGAAGAGGGTGTGAGGCATGATGGGAGGAAAGTGATTTTACCTGTCAACTCTTGAGTGTTGAATATAAAACTGGAACTTAAAAGGTTCAAAAAGTAGTTAAATGCTCCCTCCCACTGCCATCTACACTACAATACAGTTCTATGAATGAATAATAAATGCATGCAAAACACCTTCCACTTTTCAGTCACACACACTTGAGAGATATTTACATGAATCAGCTCTGATTTAGATAAAAAACAAAACGCTAAAGAATGCATTCAGGTTAGATAACTCTAAAAAGACTTCCCCTTTGGTTTAAAAAAAAAAAAAAAAAGGAGCTGACGAGACATAAAGAATGTGCCATTGTGTTAACCCTCATAATAAAATAGGGGAAAAGAGGGGGGGAGGGAAGGCGGGGGGAAAGAATGAGGAAGTGACAGAGGCGGCGGCAGTGACCGACACATTTTTCCCTGGAGCTGTGCTTTTCCTTGTGTCATTATCAAGTAGAGCAGTTAGCGGGAAGTGTAGAATGCATAGCTGTAGCTGATGTATGCATACCAGCGTCCTGGAAACCTAGTGCAGCCACATGCTAAGTGTTGCTCACAAAAGGGCTGGGTGCTCGCCATACGCAGCTTCAACTGACTCACTCATAGACAACACCTGCCCACATGAGTCGGTCCTGACTCATTTACTTTCAATAAAATAACTCATTACTCTTCAATGCAGCGGCCAATAAAGAGAGTTTAAGCACTCTTCAGAGATCACTGACATCTGCTGGCTCTGCTTTCCTCTACTAGACTACTCCAGAGGTCAACGGCAGGAAAAAAAGAAAGCTGCAGGATTGTTTAATGTCTTCTCTCTCTCAAAATCTCTGTGTGTTAAAGAGGAAGAGAGAGAGTGAAAAGGAGATCTCTCCTTGTAGGGATGTGAGAAAAGACAATACTATACAGCTCTATATATGGCGACTCCTCAAACGCTATTTCAAGACGCAAAGAGAGGAGAAGAATCTTAGAAAAATATGTGTTTTTTTATATGTGGTTAACGACGTTTAATGCCGTCTGCGGTGAACAGAGAGCACTTTGTGAATTCTTTCACTCAAACATGGTCTTTTCTCACATGGACACAAAACAAATAGATGTTACAGTAGGAATCCCTGGCATCCGCCGGCTATAAATATAAATCAAGAGAGGTCTGAAGAGCTCGTGACAGAGAGCAGATAAGTAATGAAGTGGAACGTTTGGCTGTTCTACTCTCTCTCTCAAGAGAACAGGATGTTTCAGCACGATGCTTTTACAGAATATACCGTCAACCACGTCGCATTATGTAATCCGTGCACTTAATCATAGTTTGTAAAAAAACACAAGTTGCTATTTTTAAATCAACGGGAAAAAGTCATCCAAGGCCGTTTCACACAACGTTTAATTTAAAGAGTAAAAAGGCTGATGGCTAGGTCTTTATGTTAGTTTGTCAGATGAGAAAGACGTCTCCAAATGAATGAAGTGTCTTTCCAACTGCGTTTACATGAATGGGATTCCAGCCACATAATGGTGTGGCTGCTGTGGTCCTCTCCACACTGCTGATTTTACTGCTGTGCAGTTACCGGTAATGACTAGCTCTTCCAAGCTACACATGTTCCTCTGCTCCAACTAAACGTTGCTTGAATGCAGCATATTGCACAACACTTGGCAGATCTACCTGAAGGCTTATGGCAAATCCTATAGGATACTGGAGATTAAGATATTACGAGCTAAAAAAGCTCCTTAATTTATGACTAGTATAAATGTCTTTGTGGAAGAACTCCATCTTCACCCAATTGTAAAAAACAAAAAAAGAGGAATTGAGAGGGATTTTGTACCAGACTTAACTATAAAAACACAAGAAGTGGAGCAGAAGCCTAGAAAAATTAACAGTCTATTGCTTCCATGTGTCTTCAATCAATCTGTTATACAGCCATAATCAAATACAGTCATAAAAGCAATAAAATAACATACATCTGGTTCATTCCAAAGAAGATTTAGATGTTTACTCTGTAATCAAGTTATCTACAATAAGGCAATAAAAGAGTCATGAAGGAAAATAAAGGATTCTATAAGAGTCAGAGATTCTGTTTGGAGAGAAAGCTGCTTTGCTAAGTAGTTGATACGGCTAAATGTATGACCTCCAGTGTCTCTCCAGAGATAGTCTCTGTTCAGTGGAGTAGGCTGCTGCCAAAACTCCTAAGATATAGGCTTTACACGATTACATTACTTGCCCACCATCGCTTTGCTTTTTCTATAGATATAAAACCATTTCATTCATTTTCATGTATCAGTGCTGTGTTATCAAAGTTGAACGATGGACACTACAAACTGAAAGTGAAAATGGAGTCTCAGCACAGAGTAGCAGGAGTCAGATTTCACACACACACGGGATGAGAGAGAGTTGATAGACAAGACGATGGCGGAAAATTTGGTATTAAAGTGAAAAGCGAAAGGGCCTGTTTGGCAATATTTTGGATTTAAACCCAATGCAATAAGGGAACCATAACGTTAATGAGGCAATCGCTGTGTGGAAGGCGGAGCGGTTACATGGACGTATAAAGAGAACTGGAGAGGTTACAGCCAGTGTGTGTGGCACAGTGGCTCCGGATAGAAACCTGCGGCCCCACAGCGAGGCCAGACACCTAGTCAGCCAATGTTAAAGATCAAAGTAAGCACTCCACAGATATTGACCGTCATCTTTTCTTGTAAAATGTCTGGTGTAAACGTTAACACCAGTGTTGTCAAGTTTATTAGCCAGTGGGAAAATGTTCTAACTGTGACGTCCCTACTAATATACTGGAATTCTTTAGCTCATACTGTATTTTTAAACCACTGATTCACAGTGTTTCGTCAAACATCTTCATTTCAACACAAAAGACATTTAAGGTAACTTCAGCACTAGTGGGATACTCATCATCCTCCACGCTGGTGTAACTTCCTGCCTTTAGTGAAATTACTGAGTAAGGAAGAGGGCTGTGTGGTCTATTCACTTTTGGGAAGTCATGTTACAGGAAGCGTCTTGTGGTGAAGGCTGAAGGCCTGTGTGATGCATGTCATGTCTGTGTCTAAGATTGAGGACCTTATATGGAAAAGACTTGGGCCTAATATGAGGTCATCACAAACACACAAGGCTAAAGCAGATCGACTCACTGCACCCATTCAACCTGTAAAGCTCATCAAAAAAGAAATAGTTTACCCTGCAAAACCTCTGGAATGAATCTATGAAGAGAACGTTACAGCGCACAGCAACCTGCTGGGTTAACCCAAGCACAAGCCATAAAGTACAGTTTATTGCCTGGAGAAGTCTTCTCTTTTACGCTTGGACACCTGCAACACCTTGCACAAACTATTCAAACAATAAAAAGGAGGAGAGTTGTGAAGTAGGTGGAATACAGCAGTTGGGAGGGGACCAAATAGCAAGTACTCCGAGCCAAACATCACAATTAAGGCCACTTGAACAGAGGTAGACCCGCGGTTGTCATGGTTTGACCCCCGTCTCTCACTACATCAGTCAGGCTGCTGGAAAAACGCTAGATGCCAAGCAGACCTACGTACAAGCTCTTGGTCAAATCGCCATGACAACGCAAACAAAACAACACAAAGCGGTACCAACCCCTCGCTGAACACTGAATGCTCTTTAGTCGGGTCAGAAACAAGCCCGGCTGACTAGCGCTGCTGAGGCAGATGAGATGAAAAGGCTTTTAGTCGTGGTGGGGCTGCAGCCAAGTGCAAGTGCTGGTTTCCACCTCCATCCATGATTCATTCAACTCTCATCGGGGGTTTAAATAGGGCTTTTTTGGATTCAGCCAAACGGCATAATGATTGTTAAGTGGTAAAATGTTCTGGCTGTATAATGTATTAACGACTGGACTGACAGAAAAAGACCACTACCCTATTAGCAGAATATACAGGCTCTCGACTTTTTAAGCTATGACAACACAGGTTTAACAAAGGTAATAGCATAAGTGAGTGACTGGAATATTAAAGGAGTACTTCACCCACAAAATTACAACCAATTACTCGCCCCGTATTACCTTGAATTCTTGAAGAGAAGCTTTCTCAAATGCCTCCACGGTGAATAAAGAATCAAAAAATGGAGAAAAGTCTTGATGAATTGAAGTAAACGGGGTCCTCGTTTAACAACTACAAAAAACATAAGTTTACAAACTCTCACACAACTCGTGCAGTATAATCCAAGTCTCATTTATCCAGTCATATGCTCTCTAGATGCATGTGTTTGTGAAGTAATGAGCATACAACTGACTTGGATTATATTCCATGAGTTGTGTAAGAGTTTGTAAACAGATGTTTTGTTTGCTGCTGTTAAACGCGGCCCCCATTTACTTCAATTCATTAAGGATTTACTACGTTTTCGGAGTAGGAGGCATGCTAAAAAAACAGTTTTCTTCAAGAATTCAAGGTACCACGGGGTGAGTAATTGATATAAAAATTAGCATTTTGTAGGTGAAGTATCCCTTTCACACATATTTTGCGTGATTGCACAAGATCACTATTGATGATGTCTTTAATCCAACTTTAAAGGAACAGTGTGTAGCATTTAGGGGGCTCTATTGGCAGAAGTTGGAATAATATTAATAAGTATATTTTCTTTAGCGTATAATCACCTGCTATTAAGAAAAGTTGTGTTTTTGTACCTTAGAATGAGACATTTATATCTATATACAGAGCGGGTCCTCTTCGGCGGCCATGTTTCTACAGTAGCCCAGAACGGACAAACCAAACACTGGCTCTAGACACTACGTTTTCACGTAGGCTCTCCTACACGCTTGACACGTGGGAGAAGTTTCAGTTGGTTTCAATCTGCAACCTCACCACTAGATACCGCCAAATCCTACACACCGCACCTTTAAAGCACAGCGCCAATCGTAGGTTGTAGTCCAAGCTGCAACCATGAAGACAGATCGCGTGCAGCGGCTCATTGTGTCTTTGAATTGAAGTGTCTCATTCCTCTCTCTTCTCACACTAAGAAAAAAGTTTATTGTTCCTTACAATAGCTTTCATCAAAACAAAAAAGGAAAAAGTGTGAAGAGCATAAATCAAAATCAAGTGACAGCTTGGTTATTCTTTATAGCTCTGCCATATAGCATTAGGGAGATTGAAAGCAGATGCCCTCAAGACAACTCTAGACAGACACCAGGGAGATCATGCTTGGATCAAACACACTGCAGATAACTGTTTTCTACTAAATCCATATGTAACCTGAACACATCTTTACGACCCTGCGTAGAATCACAGATTATTAAATATGCCCTGTGAAGCGTATATTCACGAGGCTGTGAAATACGGGATAGACTTAACTGGTTTCTGTTGAATTTCCATGTAAAAAAATCCTCAAGAGACTTTAATACGAGAGACGGATCGAAATACAGACAAACTGTTTGACAGCTATGCAGCATGGACCACAAGTTATCTGTCGCAATAGTTTCCTGAAATACCAGGGGAGTTTTTCACTGCTTGGTTTTATTTTCTTCCCTGGAACTGAGCTGAACCAAAAGTTATGGCTCACTTTCAGACAGATTGTTCTTTATCCAATGAGCTACACGCTACACACTTCTGAATTTAATGTAAATCAATGGCAAAACTACAACAGATTTCCTCTAATGGCAGCGATTCTATTGCACTTTAGCACTTGCTGTCACATACTGTCGTAATATCTGAGACTCAACATTAACCCTTTCTTACTATTAGAATAACCACACTGTGCAGCCAATTCAGTCAAAACCACAATCAAATGGTTTGCATGTGGATGGTTTTAAGAATAAATGACTTAAGAAAACATTTGAAGCACCAGTAGTAAATGCACGATGAGGTGTCAGAAACACTACAGTATGTTTTTGAGCTGTTAAATGCTGAGTGTTCCCAATGCATACAGAGTAAACAACATCCTCACTACAAATCTAGCTTGGTGGCACTTGTGTGCAAAGAGGGAATTAAAGTGCATTTTTGGTTAGCCTTTCAAGTTTTAGCACATGCTGGATGTAAAGCGACAGAGTGAATGACTGGTGAGGAAAAGATATGTTTACAGTCCGATCAAAGAACGCATGCGAAGGGTGTTTCAAACCGAATTAAAAGAAAAACAGCTGTCTCGGCTTCTCATTGGAAACCCAAAGAGCATAGCTCAAGAAGGTTTGGTTCATTTAGCTCTAAAAATGAACTCAAGATACTTTCATATCTCATAATAAACATAATTAGGGCAGGCAGAGTTAGAGTGAAGATACTGGTATCATATGAAACCTAAGAAAATGAAGGAATCCATTTGTACCGACCATGTCATACTAGCTCGTCGCTTAGGAGGTTAAATAACTCTCCAAACTTAAGCTAAATTTTGGCGAGGAAAAACTGTCATGGCCATTTTCAAAGGGGTCCCTTGACCTATGACCTCTAGATATGTGAATGAAAATGGGTTCTATGGGTACCCACGAGTCTCCCCTTTACAGACATGCCCACTTTATGATAATCACATGCAGTTTAGGGCAAGTCATAGTCAAGTCAGCACACTGAGCCTATTTTATATGCTGAATATAAAATATATATATTATATATTACAATATTTGTCATTGTTTTGTGTTGTTAATTAATTTCCAAGAATAAATATATGCATACATTTGCATAAAGCAGCATATTTGCCCACTCCCATGTTGATAAGAGTATTAGATACTTGACAAATCTCCCTTTAAGGTACATTTTGAACAGATAAAAAATGTG
>CAKAOH010018352.1:21001-82854 GCA_916701665.1 Sebastiscus tertius
GTTCTATGGGTACCCACGAGTCTCCCCTTTACAGACATGCCCACTTTATGATAATCACATGCAGTTTAGGGCAAGTCATAGTCAAGTCAGCACACTGAGCCTATTTTATATGCTGAATATAAAATATATATATTATATATTACAATATTTGTCATTGTTTTGTGTTGTTAATTAATTTCCAAGAATAAATATATGCATACATTTGCATAAAGCAGCATATTTGCCCACTCCCATGTTGATAAGAGTATTAGATACTTGACAAATCTCCCTTTAAGGTACATTTTGAACAGATAAAAAATGTGTGATTCATTTGCGATTAACTATGAACAATCATACGATAAAATATTTGAATCGATTGACGGCCCTAAAACATATACTTGGCATTGATATTATTTATTGAGCTAATAATATTTGCCAGCTATCCAATGTGGGGCTGTCCGCCTCTATTGGCTCCTCTTCTCTTAAAACGAATGCACAAAGAATACCTATTACCCCTAATGTTGATCCTGGTTGCCCAGAAACATCACACCATCACATTCCTCTTCTTTGAGAGTGAAAGTAGCCTCACCATATTAACACATAATAGTGGTGTATATCTGGAAGCTCAGAGTCTACTGCAAACACAGAGTTAAAATTAGCTCGTATAATGTTCACTCAAAGTATCGCATGCCACTAAAACAACAATCGAAAGACAAGAGGAGGAAGTTAGGGGTCAATGGTGAAAAAAAAAGAGGAACATTTCTCTGTGCTGACCCCAAACTGACCTTTAGTAACCCATCATTACTTTAGTTTTAGTTCTGATAAACTTTTCTAACATAATGTGTTTTTAGAATAACAGTCTAAGGAATTTAAGACCAAACTATTTCTCAAGTCAAAACACAATTTACTGTGTGTAAATAGATTTGATTCACTCCAGTGTTATGTCCGCAATGCAAACAGAATTGAATTTTGAGTGTGAGTCTTTCCCACGAGGAAGCCTGTCAAGAAATGCCTAAAAAGGAGCTGGAGTAACTGCAGATGATGACGGAAAGAGCACACACACTGTACGTAACTGGGCCTTTCCTCCATAAGTCATCCTTACATTATTAGGCGGTCTCAGTTCTAACAAACATCCCATCTCAATATCACACGATACATATGACTTATGTTATGTACCCCACCTCATACTTTGATTTTAGTGTCATAACTAGGCCAAAGCCATATATTCCTGAAAAAAGGGGCGTCGGGCTAACAGGCCGTGGTTGTCTTGTAAGCAACCAGGTTTATATACGGTACTGTAATCTTTGGATCAGTTACATATGGTAAGCATATGTAAAGTCATTACATCATTATTCCATGGCAATCGCATCCATCTAAGCGACATAAATGGGAGGCATATACAGTACTTTACTGCAAATTCAGTCTATTTAGCTCCAGTGAACCTTAAAATAGGCCTGGGATCTACACACTTTTGTCATCACTCTAATGAATGAACTGAAGTAAGGGCTAAACTGTTGGCAGATGTTTCCATATACAGTATATTAGTCTTAATTAAACACCATGCACATTAATCTGAAAATGAGAAAAGATGATTTGTGCCAGATTTAGCTATAAGCTTATTTCCATGTGCAGTCCTTGGGCAGGTCGTCTACACAGAGAACAGCCACCAGACACTAAACACATTCATTTACATGCAACACCTCTACTCTAATACAAACAAATCTACAAGCACACATCTACTCACTTACTCCTCCCTTTGTAAATGCTGTTACTCCTTTCACTTAGATTACAGATACAATAATCCTTACAGATTACTGAGTAGTGATAGATATGACATCCAACAGATTTAAGAAGGAAATGTATGGATCAACTTTTCAGCTTTACTACGACATAAAGAGCACACGTCCCACATTCGCTGTGCCTTCTGTGACATTAGGATTTGGAAGATAAACAGACAAAAGGGAGACTTATTCCTGGCGTAGAAATCGGAGTCATTTGTGGTGTCATTCGCTGGTCACGCGCTGGGATGAAAATATGTCACAGGAATGACGCTAACCAACATTGTGATATAATGAAAAGCTATGAGGGTCATGTTGTCTGGCTCATCAGTACTGTGGCATGCTGCTGACCACAGATGACTCAACACCACGGCTGTTGCTGGACACAGGAGGTGTATTCAACACTTCTGTGGTCGATGGAGTAGCTCTACCCGCCAACATCAAAACCACCACATTACAGGCCTTTGTGATTTTAACAGATTCAAGGCTTCTGTCAGGCTTTTTCTTTTTTACACCTTTCTCAACTCACCTGTCTCATTTTATTTTAAACTCTCTAGTAAAAAACATGACATGGCAAATCCTTACAAATACCACAGTCAGGGGTGAGGAGCCCATCTGCTCTTCATTTTTCCTGTGGGTTTTTATACAGCGTGGGGTGCATATTGCAAAATATCAACTGAAGAAACAGTGTCATCAATTTGTGTCTTACCTCTCATGAAGATACAAGTACATATTCAAGTCTAAATAGTAGAAATGCTGTGTGCAATCAGGGTCAGTGAACTCTTGTGTTTGCAGGCTCTCAAGAATGCCAAGTGAAACTACATTGTGCTGTTAAAACTGGAGTGGAGGGGAATTTTAAGCGGATATGGTTCTTGAGGTTTTTTTGTTTGTTTCGTTTTTTACTTTATCTTTATTCGCAGTGAAATTCTATTATCCATTACAGTTTTGCATAATAGGAAAGGAATAAGTGAAACATAAATAGATAGATAATACATGAAATAGAAAAATAAGTTATGGTACCTTGATGAAGACTTAAATAAAGGATTAATAAAGGATTTTTAATTCACAGTCAGAGTGCCTCGGATGTTTTCCAGTCTGCCATCCTATACCAAGGACTACCTTTCAATTAAATTGGACAGTCACTGTTTTCTATTCTTATTTGACAACTTGCCTCATCCTTGAAGATCACCTGGTTTTTTACTTCAACACCGAGATTCCTGACCCAGTGCAGCACTCCCATTTATTTTCCAAGGTAAAAAAATAAATTTTAAATAAATTAAATAAATAATAATAATTTAAAAAATAAAATAAAAACCTCACAAATAGACTAACCAATTTGATTCATAGCAAATAAAATAACTATACATCCACATATATCTATAGATCTGTCTTTTTCAACGGCCAATGGCAAAATTGAAAGGGAAACCGAAGCAAAATGGCCAATTTGACGCTGATTTTCTTTTCCTCTTCCTCTCTGGAAAGGCTTGGAGGTTTTCTATTTTTATATATTCTTATTTATAAACAGTGCTCCGACATCTAATCAGGTGACAAGTGCGGCGCTGCTTCTTACGTGCATTGTTTTTGAGATATGATGCCACGATGTCTGCTGACAGCTACATGCCACTATGACAACATAATGTCCTTCATTCCATTATTATCACAGTGGCGAGGCGCAAAAATAGCTACGCTGGTATTTTCATGCTCTACGGTCATGGTTCCACTTGAGAAAAAGACACTCCTCCTCCTCTCCATGCAACACTTTCAAATGTCTGTAACTGATCCGGCCAGCAACAAATAAACAGAGTCACTGACCTTGGTCATGACAAGGAGATTACAATTACATAACAGGAAGCAGCGTGAACTGAATAACACTGCTCATTCTGCCGCAAAGCACAGACCTCACTGGTAGAGGACACGGCTGCCTACTTTTAATCCTGTTTGACAAGAAGCAATGCTCGTATAATTGAGACACTTCAAACACCCTTGGGTTGAAAAAGACTGCTACTAGACAGACTAATAGTACGCTGCGCTGCAGACTTCTTGTATTTTATGCAGCAATCACAGTGTTTTGCACAGAAGGCCCTCACACTATGAACATAAACAGTGTGACTATGTATAGGCTGAGGCTGGACCTGTCTCATAAACAGTACAGGCCTGTTTTTCAATCAGTCCGGCAGTCCTTCTCCCCGCTGAGGGCTCAACAGGACCAGGTCAGCCAGAGCCAAATCCCAGTTTGACTTTATGTGGCCCAAATAGTTATTACAGAACCACTGTGTCTTAGAGTTTCACTCAGGTGGGCTGTTAAAGGACAGGTTCTGAGGTTTCCATTGCAGACCCAGTATGCATAGCCTCCTGCGCTTTACATCAAGACTAACACTATAGGGAGAAAGGCCAGGATGCTTGGCACCATCCCTCATTTGAATGACCAAAATGACAGGAGCCGTAAACAACCATCACCTTGAATCACCACGGATACTGTGGTCACGGTTCAGTTATATAACTTTGTTATGACAATTAGTCATAAGGTTGGTCATGACCGGGGGGTGAACTGAGCGACAGAGGCCGTGATCTGTTAGCGGAGGTGTCTAAATCCAGTAAAGAGTGTCACACAGGAGATGAATGGGACACGCACTTTCATCACCGACTGGGCAAATGGCACAGTGAGCATGAACAGCATTCCTCAGAGGTGACTGTCATGGAGTGAAGGGTACGTGTGTGTGTGTGTGTGTGTGTGTGGCCACTCACCCGTGAGATGGTGAGAGGCAGACAGAAGTCCTTCCCTCCTTGCAGTCTGAAGCCCCAGGGTGCAGGGCCAGCCAGGGAGACATTGTAGTTGCTGCTCATGATTCACCTAGAGACAGAAGAAGAGATTTTTTTTTTACACTTGATTGCGCATGAACCCGAGTTACTGTATAATCCACCAACAGACAGACTCCACACTGACAGAATCAATATCAGAGAGTCAAAAGGAGAGGAAGAGAATAACAGGAAAAAGAGGATCACATCATTTCTAATTGTTGCGCAGCCAACTGGCATTTAGAAAAGATTACTATTTTCAAGAGAGAGAAACCGCATTCTGCTAAACCCAGAAACATTCCACTGATGAGTCTCGTTTTCTTCTATCACTGTGTGCTCGGAAAACTATCTTCTTAAAACGCAGTAAAGTATATTCATTCTTTTTCTTTTTGTCGTCCAATAACATCTCACCGGACCTGTTACTGGCCTACTGTCAAAGCTTTATAGCTAGCTTAAACTTTATCCCATTGACACTATCTGAATTCAACAGTCTATCAATAGTCCTCCTCTGAAGCTCAGAGCTTTCTGCTGACAGCTTTAGTGCAGGTCCCCTAGTCCTAGGCAATGCCGTTTACAATGGGGATAACAGTGTAATATATCATATATACCCTCTCTAGTGCTAGTGAACAGGTACGCTGGACTGGCAAAGAGATAACCTATAATGAGGTGTGCATTGCTGGATTTAATATGCAACCAGAGGTCAAAGAGATGCCCGATGAGAGAGCGTTACAATTCTTAGATGCACACCTCAGAATGGATTATTCCACTATAGCACAGTCGTTTGACAAAAATGGAAAATAAAAGCTTTCACCTATTGTCTATAAACATTCTGGTATTTTTTTTTTAAAAAAAACATTTTAGGAGCAAAAGCATTAAATGCTGTTGATGCACATTAGGGCTGCACAGTTAATCAAAATGTTATTGACATTGCAATATGGACTACTTTCAAATCGCTGGAAGTGAAATATTTGTTAAAGGAAAAATGTGTGTCAGAAAATGCCAAATAAATATTGTCGTACTGCTGAGTTGTCCTGGCCTACACATCATATTCTACATCTTTGTTTGGTACAGATCCCCTGCAAAAATCACACCATAATAATTTTAAGTTTTTCAATGAAAATGAGAATAGCGAAAAACGTATCAATATTCCCAGTCAAAATATATCAGTCAAAATAATCGCAATTAGATATTTTTTCAAAATTGTTCAGCCCTAATGCACATCTCCCAGTGAATTGGAAATGGGGCTTGCAATAAGCCACAGTAGTTAAAAAAAGAAAGAAGAAAAAAAATCAGGGATACTTATGTTATGACTGCGTATGTGTATATTTATGACTATCCTTTGTTTACCTCAAAAGAATCTCAGATCAGTGACACTGGAGCTGCACTTTGGACCTATGGGGTCAGTGTCCTCTCACTGAACCCACTGCTTGTCAAAAATCTGTTCTAACAGAAGGTACCCAGTTCTGAGGTAAACTATATTAAAACATAAACTGGTATTATGGAGAGATACTGAATGCCAGCCTATTGTAGATTAGATCATATTGTCCTAACAAATATTTGGTATTTTCATCTCCCCAGTAAGATGTGATCTAGTGAACAAGCCCATACCTGTATCATCCCTTTCATTCCTGGGGTGAAGAAATGGTGATTAAGAGATTGAAACCTTGATATAAAATATCACCTAAGCATTCAAATCCTGCTAAAACCCCTTTTATTCCTAACATATGAGTGAGACCTGGCCTTTCCTCAGGCAGCTGTGGTGCTGCTGGGCCTATATAGGGTCAGAATAAAGGCCAGACACACCCTGGATGGGCGAAGGAGACTTGATAGAGCTCAGCTGCCAACTCAACATTTCACTGGAGAGCACGTTCGCCCTGTACAGTATCCCGATGGCTAAATGCACCATCATCTACATTACCTCATGGATGGATACAAATACCATATCCTGATTATACATGTGTGCATTCAAATCAAATGGACAGTTCCAAAAGTGAGACACAGCGAAGACTATTTGGTGCAGTGAAACATTTCATGCACTATTGAGTTTCACTGGTTTAAGCCCTGCCTGTCATGCATTCCTTTTCCCCCTGAAAAATTGAAGCTGCAAGCTATTTAATGGAAACAAGACCGAGGTTAAGTGCAGTCACATGTTAAAATTTAGTGCAATATTACATTTATTAGGTTAATGATTGAGGAAATTATTGGTATAGCGTATTTGCAGAATAATTGACTGGCGTCTGGCATGAGTATATTCAGCTAACAGGCTGTAGTGAATCTGTCTGCGAGCGCCTCTGTGCACAAGTTCAGAAAAACCACAGATCATGTGGAAATATGTCACCTTTGCCCTGCCCAACAGGAAGGGTGGATGTTGACATGAAAACATGGCATCAAAGGGTAACCCGCAAGCATTATATGTCAGTCACATACAGTGCATTGCAATTATATGGAAAAGGGGGGAAATGTAGAAGCAAAGCTGAGTCTAACTCTGAACAGACGGGTGCATTGTTAGCGGTTATCAGAATTTACTGTCGAGAGAAACCGAGAACCGGAGAAAGACTTATAGTTCTGATGTAGTGAACTAAAGGTCTAGATGCTCTTTTATTTCTGGCTTTTGATGAAGAGGATTTCACGACATAATCCACAGCTGGAAGAACATGTGAATGTGACTTCTTAAACTAAGCAATTAAACGTTTCAATGACTGAAAAAAAAGACATATTCACACATTTGTGCGCTGGGCAGTGCAGAGAAAACATAGTTTCCCGGTGAGTATGTCATGAATAATAATGCCTTGTCATGCTAGAGGCATGTCATTTTGAGGTTGTAAGTCATGTTGCCTTCACAAATTCCCTCAGGGACGCAGCACCACCTGCTGCAGCCCATCACCTGGTCAATTGTACAACACACGCATCAAATCAGAGGGTCGGCCTACCTACACACAGTCATCTCGCCTGGAGGCGAACGGGCTCTTAAAAGAAGTCAGCAGAGGAGCCACGAAAGGGTGTGGGGAAGGTGGGGAGATGGAAATAAAACCATGTGGTGTGAAAGTGATAGGGAAGAATTGAACACCTGGAAGGCACACAACTCTATATTTATACGTACACAACACACTTCAACCCAACCAAACTAAACACACGTGCGCGCATGCAGAATATGCAGGTCTATAATAAGACAACAACAAAATAAAGACAGCTGTCTCCCTCTTCAAGGTTACCAAAGCCTGACCAGTAGGCAACTCTGCGATCTGAAAAGTGAAGCCAATGCAGAAGTGCCTTAATCTTGCATTTTTGCCAACAGCCAGCAGGGGGCGACTCCTCTGGTTGCAAAAAGAAGTCTGACTGTATAGAAGTCAATGAGAAAATGAGCTTACTTCTTACATTGTAAACATGAGTTTATGGTCTCAGTCGCTAGTTTCAAGTCTTCTTCAATACAGCTTGATGTTCATTTAGTAAATTATGGTCCCATTTAGAGTCAAATAGACCATGAAGCAGGGTATGCTTTAGGGCGTGGCTACCTTGTGATTGAGAGGTCGCTTCCATGGTGTTGTCCAGTCTGGGTGTTGTCCATGTATTCATCTTATAATTTGTGTGTTTTCAGTTCGTGAAAGTTAATTGTCACAATTTGGGCGCCTAAAAATGTCTTATTCAGCGTTCAGTTGTCCTTAGCTCCACCCTCTTGTGTCACTTCTGGTTGCAAAAAAAAAACAAACAAGATGGCTACAGCCAAAATGCCAAACTCCAGGCTTCAAAACGGCAGTCCACAAACCAATGGGTGACGTCACGGTGACTACATCCACTTCTTATATACGGTCTATGAACCTGACTTAATGTATTGTCCATACATTGTCACCAAGAAATTCAACCCATTCTGTTTAAACTCATCAAATGCAAAAACAAATGTATCCTTCTTTGCTGCAACCTAATGAAGCTATATTCACCAACAATACTATAGAAACAAAGTCATGACAGCAGTTGATGTCCTAACCTCAATAAAATGAACTCAATGACCCTGTTGCAAGCTTTGTTTACCATTTCAATTGAGGCACAACTTAATGTTCTGGGGTGACACAAGACACAATGGACATAAATACTGTACGTTTTATCCAAAGATCTTTGAGCCAAAAGTCACTGATGGAAGTCATGCTCCCATTGTTAAACCAACCCTTGAGGAATACACAGCCTTATATAGCTCTGTCTGTTGTTCACAACAGATTCTTTCAGTATTAGATTGCACATCCAACTGGGACATCTCAGTCAAAGCCACATAAAGTTCAGATCACGCTCAAGTCATACTCACATATCAGTAGCGTTTCTTTTCCAAATATGGACAGAACAAGCATTAGGCTCATCTCATGCCCCTGCTTGTTTTGCAGTCTCTAATGATATCATGCATAGACACGAGCAGACACACCTTTCAGTGTTCCCAAACACGGAGAAAACAGTTGAGCGCTGCACAAGCATTTTTATCAGCAGCAGCACTCACATCAACCCCTTCTGCAGCTTAATCCTGGTTATTTTCCACTCTACGGGCCTTATCTTTCAAGTTCCTGTCATAATGGTGTTTTATTGTGCTTAATATTTCAGCATGTTCACACCAAAAACAAGATTACAATATAATCCTGTCAGCACAAGCACAAACAGGACCTGCTGACCAAGTTATCTGCTGTCTCAGACATTTATACGTTCTCGTAGATGTTATTTTAACTTGCTTGATCTAATCAGTGGGGAAATTATCCCAATAGTCTGAAATGTTGTTGAATTTACAGTTAAAGAAGACGTGCCAATTGGGAATTAGGAACATGCAGGCTTTCTGTGGGGATATCTGGGTTCAAATTGGTTGAATTGAAGAAAAACTTTCTTAATTGGGAATCAAACAGGTCAACGGGGTCAAATGTAAGTCTGACCTCCGTGCCTTTTCCACTGCATGTGTGAAAAATACAGCTGTTTCCTTCAAGTAATCTTTAGGTATTGGGTAATGTCTCAGAGTTTTGGTGATTTGCCTCTTCAGAGTTTCAGACGTCATGCTCATTTCACAATGCTTTAGGACACAATGTTGCCTGGTGACATCATTGCAGGACATGTTGATTCACGGAGGAGTATGTGTTCACAATGTACTGCACCTAGTTATTACATTATGATTTGTCAAATAGCCAAATCATATTTTTTTTTTGTTAGACAACACTGTATTAAAAAAACAAACAAAAAAAAAAACAGTCTCTGTTTCTGACAGTAACATGTAGCGTTCAACACCCTCGGCGTACCCGGTGTCAGTGGGACAACTTGTTCCAACCTGACTTTATGGGACACTTTTTGTACACTGGCTGATTACACATGTTTGGTCTAAACTAAGCAACCTCAGCAACCTCAACACATTTTCTTACATTCAGTACAGCAGCATGTCTACTACTTTCAAATGCATACTTTTAATTCACTAAAGTGTCTTTACCTCAGTGTGTAAATGAACTATAATAGATCTTCTAAGGGGTAATAATCTATCATAACAGTTGTAGTCATGGGAACAGCTGATAACTCCCCAGGTCTTCCTCAATAGTGTGTTTACTTTAGGGACCGCACATTAGCGTCTGTAAAATCCAGCACTATTGTTTTTTTTTCTCACGGAAACTGAAGCTTAATGTGTCTTCAGTGGGTGTGACATAAAACATATGTCATGACATGGTTAGTGCACTTTATCCGACTACCTGTCAGTAAGAATAACTCTGTTAGGAGCAGTGTAACATCATTTTGTAAAGTTACAAACTAACAACATATTTCGTTGCGCTTTATTTTAATTGTAACTTTTGTAGCCGGCACGTAAAGCGGTGAAATAATACGAGCAGTGCCTTCCACCTGTGTGTCAGTATTACTGTAAACATTTAATCAGATCAGATGTAGTGTACAGTACTCACCTTGCCTTGTGAAGCCGGGTCTGGTGTGCAGAGAGAGAGAGAGAAGCGGGACTTTAGTCCGTCTGGTCTCAGTTTCGAAGTGAACTGTGTCTGAGCGGAACTGAAACTTCCGCATATAAAGCCAGCCCCATCCTCATCTGGCTGCCGGTAGGAGGGCTCACACACACACACACACACACACACACACACACACACACACACACACACACACACACACACAGCAGGCAGGCATGGGCATGTCAGACAGAGACCGTGGGACAGGAACAGGTGAGTTGGAGGAAAGAGAACACCCTGAAGTTGTGCTTTTGTTGTAGGGCTACTAACATGCAAGCAATTAGCCCTCCCGAGGTAAATGATACCCACACACATTATGTACAAAAAAGACTAAATCACAACCTGATCTGAACGTTGATAACCCCTCCCAGCTGTTCAGAGAGGATTTATCAGCAGTTATTATGTAACTAATCTAACAACCTACCTCATCGTCCTGTGGAGATTTCAGAGCCTATTGCATTGATGGTTCCTTATTGTGTGTAAATATATAAAACAAAAGGAAACCCCAATACATTAGTATTTAAAAGTATTATTTAACCCTCTGAGACCCACAATAGAGCAGTTTTTGTCTTTTTCTTCTTTTTTTTTTACAGGGGGTGTTTAGGGGGAGATAGCAGGTCAGCAGTAGATGTCACATAGAAGTGGTGTACATCATCCGAAAGCTGGGAACATGAAGATTAACTTGAGATGTAGCACAGCACGGTGTGTCAAGTTGTTCTAGTCATAAATCAGAAATAAACATGAATGAATGAATTCATGATTTAAAATACATTGTAAAAGTGTATAAGGGCTTAGAACATTATGATCAAAGTACATAATATTTACATTATGTCTCATAAGTTGTTGCAGCAATTTTTGGGTGCCATTTGTTGCACAGATTTGGTGTTAAATTTAACCATTTTTTACCAATCGAAAATTGATAGAGATGATCAATAATCCCTTCAAAATATCACATTAAGACACCAAGACCTCGAGGAACACCATAGAAAAATCCATGCTGTGATTTGGTATCAAAAACTTTTGACATTTGGAGATTTCTGCAAGAATTGCATTTTGCGGCAATTGGATGGCGAGCACTTCTTTTCTGGAAACTGCTCAGAAACCAATCTAGCTAGGAATGCTCTGCTCCTCTGAATGCTCTAGGTCTGTAGTTTGTGGTTGTAAAGTTTCATGAGGCTGCGATTAACCTAGAGGTCACCACAGGTCATTTTATACAGTGAGGTCAAGTCTCAAAAAATGGTCTCACAACAATTAAATGGCTACTCTGGGGACTAACATCATCACACATTAATACAGTTGGGCTCGTTGGATCCACAAGAGTCTCAGCTTTACAGTGATAAATAAGGAAGCAAATCGTCAGTGGTCATATGAATGTATATGAGGAGATTTGTATGGCGTTATGAAAGAAATATTTGAACATGGTAGGGCATCAGCTTGCGTTGTTGCATCAGTGAACAATGATGTCATTCTTTCCACTAAATGCCTCCTCCTGTATACAGGATAGACGAGTCACATGCCATCCTACTGTCCTATAAACCACCATGTGTGCTGAACACTTATACAGTAGTGAAATGCAAAATGCATGACAGTTACAATGCATGCAATACATTGTAATCCAGTTTCTAGTTAAGATTTTATCTATATTTGGTTGTATTACTTATTTCTTCTTCTTTATGTTGTGGTTCTCGTTGATTTGGCTGCTGTGATGGTGCAACTTCCCTTAGAGATTAATAATGAATTACTCTTCTGGAGTTATTTGTTCGTTGACAGACATAGCAGAGCATTATTCAAATATAAGGTCAAAGGATAGCGGGTGTATGATGTAGGGATTGTAAAGCCCCTTGGAGATTTGTTATTTTGGGCTATATAAATCAAATTGATGTGACATATTTCCACATAAATTACATATTTGTGTCTAATCTGTTTTAGGATTTCTTTGCGTGTTTTCACTTTGAATTTGTGTGCTCTTATTCCCTGTAAAGTTTTTTGCAACATTGCCGGGTTGCAACACTGTTATTATTTATTTATTTTCCATTATGTAGCTGTGATAGCAGGTTTCAGTGTTTACCCAGAGTTTGGTGGTATGGTGTTGGTATGCCCTCTAGTGGTCAGCAAAGAAAATGCATGCTTCACAGTTTGTGAACATATTGTGGATTTAAAGCCACAAGATATTTGTGGCCCGGGGGTAAGAAGTGCTATTGCTTATCCTTCATACCTAAACATTTGTCACTCATCTTGTTGTCTTGTTTCTCGTCTGCTTAGACAAGACATCTAGCCTGAGGCTGAGGTTTTCCTGAAGCCAACTCAAGACAATTAAGATAAAATAAAAATAGTTCTGACCATCAAAACTTTTAATGAAAATAAAAAAACAGTGTTGATAGTTGATGATTTATCAGGGTTTACTACATTCCTGTCTTCACTCTTCTTCTTTACTGATCTCTCAAGTTGTTGTTGGAACTTCACCGTCTCTGGATACTCATTTATGGCCACCACACCTAGAATAAGCAACGATTTATGACTCAAAATGTTCAACTATAAAAACAAGGGCTTTAAAAGTAAGATTAGATTACATTTCCATACAAGTTGCTGTGCATATACCTTTCCTCTAGCACCACCATGAGGACAATATTTAAAGATGTACAGAAAATTATCAAACACTAACGGGCAGATTCATATTGAAACAATTGAGCTCAATTATGCTCCTCTCAGGATGTAGATTAGTCGTTTAACCAATTAGTCAATCAACAGAAGAATGAATCAGTAATTTTGATGACCAAATAATTAGTCATTTTTTAAGCAAAAGTGTCAATCATCGCCTGGGTCCAACTATTTAAAGGTGAGCTTTGATGTTTGTCTTTGTCATAGACTGTAGTAAACTAAACATATTTGGGTTTTGGACAGTTGGGTGGACAAAACTCAACATTTTAAGACATCATGTTGGACTGTGGCAAATTGTAACAGACATTTTCACAATTTTCTGACATTTTATAAACAAAACAATCAGTCAAGGAAATAATTGGCAGATTAATCAATAATAAAAATCATAATTAGTTGCAACTGTTCCAAAAGTTTCTTGTCTGGTCTGCTACTGAAAGTGAAGCAGAACAGATTAAGAGGTTTGGCAGCAGTAGGGAGCACCCTTATGAATTTTTTGGCCAGTCTATTAAATGACATATCTGGACATTTTTTTTCATGTTCTCAAAGGTAAAACACTGCGTACTTATTTGGCAGTCAAAAGCCGGTAATCCCTCAGTTTGTAAAGTATGATTATAGCATAATCCACAGTTTCAAACAGGACAGGAATGTGTACAGTATACTCAGGTGTCGGCATTGTCCGGTATTTTAATCACAGGGCTGTTTCACACTATTTTAGCTCACAAAAGATTCCAAGATCAGTCACAATGCATCACGTGTCCTGCTATTAATTTATTACGCATTACTTTGTAACACAGAAATCACATTACTGGCTATTTCAGCTCTCAGATGTGTTTTGTATCCTTTTCTTTTTGCTCTTTTTTGTTAAATAAATATACATTGATTTATGTTACATGCTAAAAGGCATGACATATTCTACAGATTACCATTAACTGTACTCAGCCAGTGAAGCAGTACAGTAGATACTCTTAAATGTTTGCATTCGGCAGCACAGGTCATCTGGGCTTTCTTTCAGCTACATGTGTGCCATGTCAATATATGGTTATGGATTAATGGGAAGCCCAGCAGCAAAATCCCCCGGTGCAATGTGCTCGAACTACTGAAGTGCACTAGTCCTTTATGTAAGGCTGCAGTACATACCTATAAATCATCTTTGCATAACTGGATAAGCAAGCCGCTCAGGAAATCTTGGAATTAAAAGTTCAAAGACATTTCAACCGGGGTTCTTTCTGGGTATTTGAATCTGAAGGAAGAACACACTTTAAGTGTCACTCTGGATGAATGACCTCATCCTTTGAGGCAACTAATTACATGAATATATAAAAAAAGAAAAAAAGCATGCATAACGTCGTACAGAAACCCCCTGCTAATACAGTCATTCATTCAGATCCATATTATTAATGGACTTCTGTCATCCTGGTGTCTCAGATGGTTAAAGCATACACACTGTGTGGCCTGGTTTTAAATCCAGTGTGGGACATCTGTTGCTGTCATCCCCCTTCTCTTTCTCCCCACTCTGTATCTGTATTTTCTCTTGCTGCTTTATAATGCATGCAGAAATATGGACAAACAGTTTAAAATAAATGGGATTAAGAATAGAATTAGAGGAAAATAGATCCTCCTCCATCTGCTTCCTGACAGCACTTCTATGTGGATTTACCAGCATACTATATTTTGTTCTGAGGGCTCACACATATGACAAATCATTTGTAGTAATACTTCTGGAAGGTCATGTGCATGATCTATAATGTATGTATAAAAATGTGTATATAGACTCCATTGAAATGTTTATATCTATGCATAACACTTTATATCAAAGTTTTTGTAAGTTGTTGATCATAATGCTTCACAATAACACCACTGGCAAACTGACAACAGTGTATTAAAGAAGAAACAGTAAAGATATAAAGACATTTCTCTGAAGTGGTAAAATTATGAATGCATTTTACGCTTTTTATTAAAGTGAAATGTCCCTTGATGTGTCTGTATCAGTATTATTTGCAAGCTCTAAGAAGATTGTGTTGAGAGCTATATGAAAAGTTTATTTCCCACCAAAAATACACGCATGATTAACCTTTCTAGTTTCAGATTTAACAATAACACCAAGGGCAACAAATATGAAATATTCAAAAGGTCCAAAATGTCATTGATTGCTGCTATGCCAATACTGTTCCTGAGAAAATGCAGCCTTATTCCTTTTTTTTTTATAAAATCATAATGGGTGCTGATATATGATACATCAGGGTGTCAAGTGTCTTTATGGCTTCCTACATCTGGTAGCTGAAATGACCCACTTTGGTTAGCAAAATGCTTAATATCAAATATGTAACATTGGTTCCAAAGTAGCGGCTGTGAATGAGAGCTTTGGGTTGTATATAACGCATAATTATTATATAATGTCAGCAACTTATAAACAATGAACACGGGTATACGGCATCATACATACATTAGGAGTTCTACAATGGCTCATAAATGCATTATAGACTTAATAATCATGCTAATAGTGCATCATAGAAATCCTACTCACAAGAAATAGAGACCAATTTATTTCTCATTGCTCATTTAAATGAGTCAGGCTGATAGAAAGCCTTAGTTACCATATAAATAAATGTATAAAAATCTGCTTCCTCACAAAATAAACGAGAAACACTCCAAAAAGAGACAAACTTTGGTCCTTCTGCAACAAGTTGATAATAAATATGGTTGGTTTTTAATTCGTTGTTCTTGGTATACAGTTGATTCTTGTCTCTTTTGACAAAAGTGCATAATATTTTATACTTTTTTTTTTTTTTTTAAAGGTCTTTTTTTAAGTTTAGGTTCCATTTGTAAGATTTTCCTTTGTTTCACTGTGACAGTGTTGATAGTACTGAGGACGTGCCTCTAACAAGAACAAGGGTAGCATTATTTTGTATGTTAACAGCAGCATGAATTGGAGAGGTGTGTGTCAGGATTATTAGTTAAAACAGTTGTGTGTACGATTGCACAAAAACCTATCAATAAATGTATTTGGTTGAATTGCTAAACAGTTGAGATAAAAGTTTAACAGCTGCTTAAAAAGATTACCTCAACATTCTTGAACAAAATATATACATACATATAGCTACATAGATAAATAAACATATTCAACATTTAGCTCAGAAATCTTTGCACAGACTCAATGAGCAGAACAGTCCAGAGGCTGTAAATGGAGCAACAGTTCTCTCGGTCTGCTCTGTGTGCTTTGTTTTTCCTCACAACAGCTGTGGTCCAGAGGGCCTTTCTTTGCTTGGGAGTGCACACATACTATATTTTCCAGAGAGTCTGGCAGGATGAGGACCTCTGGCTCCTTCTGCACTTGCTGTGCCTCTCTCCGTTCGTGTTCGCCCTCTCTCTCTCGCTCACGGTCCCGTTTCTTCTCTTTATTCCAACTTTCAGGATTCTCCTCCCTTCTTCCCAAGACGGGGAGTATTACTGTGTCGACAAACTCGGGCGACAGGGTGTGGTCACATCTGTTCAGTGAGCCTCGCTCTGGGCTGAGGATCTAAAACAGAATTATCAAATATAAAAGTAATCGATATGACACAGCTCTTTTCGTGAATACATGATTGTGCTGACATGTTATGCCTTTAAAGGGGACCTATTATTATGCTTATTTTCAGGTTCATACTTGTATTTTGTATGTTTACATGCTTTACTTTTGTCATACCAGCTGTGCTGCAGCACCTCTTTTCACCCTCTGTCTGAAACGCTTTGGTCTTTGCAGACCTTTTACATGCACAAAAAACTATATAACACAGTAAAGAAAACGAAGAGAAAAAAAAGCACAAAGGCTTTTAAGTCCCCTTTAAAGCCTTTGACTTCAAAATTATAATTATTAATATAATAATCAGGACCTACCCTACCTGTTCTTGGCTTTGGCTTCCCTTTTCCTTGATCTGCTTAGCCGATGACTTGAGCTCTTTGTCTCTCAGAGCTCCAAGGGAGCAGCTGGACCTCACACAATGGTTTTGGTCGATATGGTCCATCTCCACGTCACTCCAAACCTGCTACAAGGGACATGCACATTAATACATGTAAATCAAGGTGAGAGGTATTTACTAATGTGACTCTGTATGACTTATATCTGCATTTGTAATTGTGGTACTAAATGGTTGTGGAAAATAACATAATTAATGGCTGACTATTAATTTGTACATCTTCTGATTAAAAAAAAAATGAAGACTCTTAAAAAAGGCTCTTAATCTTAGTAATTATTTATTGTTTCCAAGGTATGGACATCTAGCAAACCCAGTATTGTAAAGTTGCAGCTTCAGGAGGGCTTCTCTTGGGAAATTTATACAGTTTTTTTTATGCAAAGAGAGTCATGTAACATCCACATTGTATAACATAAAGATTTCTCGTGACTTTATGTATTGGCCTAAAGGCAACTATAAAAACAGGGTTTAAAACCAACACAGAAAATAACTCAACTTAAATAGACACGTCACTTTCTGTGCATTTGATTTCTGTAAGCACACCACTGATGGTGCAACTTGTTCTGTATTTGTTCTAGGGCTGGCCCCTTTTAGTTGATTAGTTGACTAATAGGTCATTTTGGTCTTATGGTCAACTAAGTTTTCTTTAGTCAATTAGTCGTTTTTTATGCTTTTTTCATGCTGAATGACTTATTTCCAAGAAATGTATGAGCACATCTCTGGATTTCTCTGAAGATTTATAGTATGTGATTATTTGTGGAGAAACTCAGTTTCACAGATCTGCTGATTAAATCAACTAATCCATTAGTCGACAAAATTGATAAAGAATTTCTTTTATCGAGGTCAGCACTAGTTTGTTTCTACTCCTCGAAACCTACATGTAGTGACGAAGCCAAACTCACTGTCTCTGTCGTAGACATGGAGGAGACTCTGTAAAACTTGGTCCTGGAGACCGATGACTGTCTGCTGAGCATGGATTCCCTGAGGGAAGACTCGCTGTGTGACACCGATACACACTTCCTCCTGGGCGCCTGGGCTAGGAAGTGTAGACAGGGAATATTTTCTGCCATGGTGTCTCTGTTGAAAAATATTTATCTCTCAGCAAAAACTTTTCAAGCTTAGGTTACTGATTAGTCGGATGACTGCACTCACCTGTATTTAGAGTGAATGATGGCGTAGATGAAAGGGTTGTAGATGGCCGACGCCTTGGCTATAACAGCCGGGACAGCTTTGGAATAGGGGCTGAGGATGCTTCCATATCTGAAAGGTGTAAAAAGATTGTAAAGAGTAGAACTTTTAACTATACATCACCTGTGACAATACTGGCACTGTAGTTTGACCCTATTGCATAGCACTTCATCATGCCAGATATAATGATATTTTGCAAGAGGTGGAATATGGGTCACGCTTATGAAATGCTTGAAATGAATTACACAGTGCAACCAAGCATCCTATATATGTTTTATGCCTGAATCTACTAAACTGTTAGCTATTGAAACAAATGATTGGATCATAGAGAGCCCTTGTCATACTGTATATTTACCCAGCCCAGGCGATGAGGGTGACACATGCATAGGGCGACCAGGAAAGCACAAACACTATGATGACCACAAAGGCAATCTTGGCCAGCTTCCATTCAGTCTTGATGGACTGCTGCTGGATCAGGGTTGACTTCCTCACCTGATACCCAAACTTCTCCACATCTCTGTTAGGACACAGAGAAGGAATTAAAGGAATTTTGTAGTCAATATACAAGTCTATTCAGAAGCTAACTGAATTCAAATAAACAAAATCTCCCAAAAATATAAATATATAGTATTTGCAGACAGACAGTTTGTATTATGTAACCTATGCAGGACTGTAGACCCAAATGCAGACAACAGGGCAGGCAGGCGACAAACACAGGGTACATCTAATTTTTCTTATTTCCTCACGTGAATGTTTTATTCACTGCTTGTTGTTGAGAGGAATGGATCGCAATGATGGCAAACACAATCCTTATCCACATCATCAGGACACGAGATAAGATATGAAATAAGAGAAACTGATGTACCATACAGACAGAGCAGGCAAAGAGTGACACGCTCGCATGCTAAAAGTGCTTAGAGGCACGCCAACTCTTTTGAGGTAACCTTCAAGAAGGTCTACTGAACATTCATCATTCAGTCATCCTACAATATCGAGGCTATAACGTCGATATTGTAGGATGACGCTATGATGAATGTTCAGGCCTTAAGGCACAGACACACCAAGCCGACAGCGGTGACGAAGGCCAATTGTTGCCTTTGTCTTGCACAGCCAGTTAGCACGTACGTCCTGCGCCTGCTTGAGAGGTAATAACTCTCCACACCAGCACGTGGCGGTAGTCTGTATTCATCATTCAAAAAGGGAAACCAGATATGCAAGCTGTTGTTATGATACGTACAGAAACAAAGCTGCATTTGCCGACCATTGGTGTGTCTGGGCTTTTAAGGTAAATAGGTTATTAAAAGCCAATTCCATTGTAATTTGGATGAGTACCCAAGCAAAGTCTTGGAGGGTACCCCTGAAATGGGAAACGGCCACACTCATATGCTGAGGGGTGAATTTGCTGACGTGTACGAAAGGCTACTGGTGGACAGGCAAGAAATGACAGGATCTGAAAAAACAGACAAATATACACACGTGCACAAAAAGAAATTAGAAAAGGGAAGAACTAGAGAGAAAGATGCAGACGCCACCGTCACAATATGTAACGTGCTTGTGATTACATTTAAGAAATGACATTGCGTCAAGCCTCTTTTGAAACACATTCCAGTAAGATATGAAGATGTGACAGCAGAGGGGAGCTATAGTCTGCACTGCATTGGTATGATGTTTTCTATTTATTATTAAGTAGACTTGCTTTAAATGGCAGCATATCAAGTATGTTCAACGTGTTTAGTGCATTAAAGTGCTGCATATTCACCTAGGTTAATTCATTCACCTGCTTGCACGGCGGATTGCCAGGAACATGCACAGATAACAGTAGGATATAATGCCCAGTGGGATGAAGAAGACAAAACAGCATAGCATCAGAGTATAACTTTTATTGGCTGGAGTAGACGTCACATAGTCCCATGTGCATGAGGTCATCAGGCCCTCTGGAATGTACGAACCTTGAGGGAAAAACAAAATGACAAAGATGTATAAGACAGAAGTGTAAAAAGAAGAATAAACAGAGGATAGTTGAATAAAAGGAGTAAGAGGGTGAGACAATACATCACTTACTCCACCCCAAAAGTGGCGCAAGGCTCCAGGCTAGAGAGTAGAGCCAAACCAGGGCAATAATGACGCATGTGCGTCTCTTGGAGGTCCAACGGATGGCCTGCAGGGGCTTGGTGATGACGATGTAGCGGTCTAGAGAGATGGCCAAAAGGTTTATCATTGACGTGATTCCAAATAAAGCTCCGCAGAAGGCGTACATTTTACAGCCTGTAGAGGAAAAGAAAAGGAAACATTTCATTAATACATTTATTTCTTCTGATTGGAAGAATATGTATAACATGAGATAAGTAATATGAATAATCAGGACTTCAAATTGCAATTCATATTGTTCATATAGCCGTTTTGTTTCAGAATTCAGGTTAATTGGAGGTCAGGGGCTAAATGCCTATCCTCTTTACATACATTTCTAATGACTAAATGTATAAACACCAGCCACAGATTCTAACATAACACACGTGTATGTATTTTTATTCCTTAAAAAGCCTAACCAGTAACAAGGACTGCAAATAAGCTACGGCTAGAAGTCCTACATACGTTGCATCAGTTGCACTTTATTTAAATGTAACAGTGCCTACATGTATTGACCCTGTCAAATAAATAAATAAATAAATAAATATTCTGAGACACTAAAGAAATTCTCAAAATATTGCATGGGAAAAGCAGATGTCTTTGCATTAACTGACATAGAAACATAAATGGGTACTATAAATCATACATAGCTCCATACATAAACAACATTGATGAATACATAAAGGATGTGGCTATTTTTAGAGTGCGTAATGTATAATTGAACGTGGAAAAAAATACCTGTTTCACCAAAAATCCAGCCCTTGTAAAGGGAGTTAACGAAGAAGATGGGTGACTGTGTAATCGCCATGAGGAAGTCGCTGACTGCCAGGTTCATGATGAAATAGTTGGGGGGAGTCCGTAGCTTCTTGTTACTGAAACACATGAGGATTGAAATCAAAATCAGTTTCCCACAAAGCAATATGTTGTTGACACTCACATTACCATAAAAAAAAAAAAGGATTTTGCCAGAATTGATTAACATACGTAACAGACAGTTGAAGATCGACAGCACAAACATGGCTTTTCAACACAATAACAATCTTTTTCATATGTTCTCACACTTTTTTTTGTTACAGCTTAAAGTATGTTTTGTGTAGTACATCCACTGCCTCTTGGAACACATCCAAAATCGTGTTATAGTTCTTATTAGAAATCAAACAGATGCGGATATACATACATTTTTCATTGGCATGGACAAGCGACATCAATGGATTTTGCTCCATATGTTTATCATTTGAATCAACTTGTTTCTATAATTTGTGACACCATGTGATAACTACAGTATATATGCCTGCAAAAGGTTCAAGTGTAATTTTCAACAGGGAGCTGACGAGAACATTTTGCCCAGTTATCAAACTAATGTGATGTTATTTTTCTTTCTAACTAAAGCACACTATGTTAAGATAAATGTTCCGATTGTATTTAAAATATATGAAACATTTCTGGCTGTGAAAGGATGTTTTTTTAAATGACTTTTCTCCAGAGCGATGTACAGACATGTGGCGGGACAGGGATTCATACCCCGGCCGATGCAATATCCATTCAATAACTCTCAAATCCCCATCCTTTTGAACTTAATTCACCTGCCTTACCATAACAGGCAGGGGTGGGGGGTGGAAATCAATAATGATGGCACACCTGTACACCCACTTTCAATAAAAGTTCAGATTGATATGAGATGAAAGATTGCAACTCTTACCAGGGGAATCACAAGGTCATATGTGAACTCACTAAAACTGTCCTGTGCACATAAAGTGGATTAACCACAAACACACATTCAATACCAATGGATTCAGTGGACTCTCCCTTGGTGACTCATTGTGGCAAGCAAAACCTTTACAGCCAGTAAAGACAGTGACAGCAATATACCTTCTTTCAGCAGCTGTAATGAAAAGAGTCAAAGGACACTCCATCACCCGATGAATCCAATTATAAATGACCTTAAAATTGAAATGTCACTGCAAGAAAAACGGGGTTTTCGGCCCCCGGGAACTCCCGCAAACCTCACTAAATCCTGGCAATTAACGGTCTTTGAAGTCTGCGTTAACCTGTGCCATAAATTGTCAAGAATGAACATCTGGCGAAGGGGGAGCTTGGTGGAAGGCAGATCTACACACCTCAAGTCATTGTCATAGCAGTGAAACCTCCTGGCTAGAACCATCTGTCGCTATTGGTCACCCTGGGTCATTATAATCAGCCCAGTCGCACAGCAGTTCATGAAATAGTCACAAAATTGATTGTATTGATTCGTTTACGTAGACACGAATTTCAATTATTTTTTGTGATGGTCAGCACGAAATCAATCCGTAAGTAATCCACATACTTGTGAACGAGGAAGCAGAAAGAGCAGCGAACGCCGCATAGGGAGGAGGTCAGGGTGGATTTGTGGGTAAAAAAAAACACAGGACTGTCGCCCAGGAGACCGCTGTTCGTGGCCCGTCTGAAACCACAAAGTTGATTTATTTGTCACGTAACTTCTGTATTTAAGTTACGGCACTTCTGGAGTTATTTTAACCCAAACTACGGTCTTTTCCTAAAGCTAACTAAGTCGTTTTTGTCATGTAACTTTCATACTTATGTTACACCACTTCCAGTGTTATTTAAACCCAAATTGCAATCTTTTCCTAAACCTAACTCAGAAGTTTCTTGCCAAAGACTAACCAATTCGATCTATTCCTAAACCTAACTAAGTCGTTTTATTTTGAAAAGACTGGAGCAGAAATTGGAAACAGGGAAACATCATAAGCCAAATGTCTAGAGAACATCCATAAAATCCAAGCAGTATTGATAGAATATTCCCTGATTGACTTCTACACACGCTTCTGTACTTCCTGAGAGGGTGAACACTAACCACCATGCCCGCACAGCAAGCTTAATCTCCCAGAACAAAGCGGCACCTTTATGTTTCTTTAATTGAAGCCAAGCCTGTGAGCAAGTTCAGGAACAAAGTTGAATAGCACTGCAAAATTACATTTGTTTGCTAATTAAAAATGTCAATCTTTTTTCCTGATGGCAACTCCTTCGCCCAATCCCAATGTCCCCAATATTAAAAGAAATGGTTGATGAATAAACCAGGTGTGTGCGTGTAATAGGGCCTAGACTTGGATTCATCTGATTTCATGTGGGTTTTTTTATGTTCCATCTTAAATCCTTAATGTTAATGTGGTCTTTCTGTCTAAATGTATTATGCCAGGAAGTGCCGTCCTCTTTGTTTTCCTTTTTTTCATTAACGCCTCCGAGCTTCACCCTGGTAACCTTGTGTTTAACGTCACAAAGGTATGAATTGTGGGTAATTCCCTCAAGAGAGCCCTCAAACACTTTTCGACGATTGGACAGTGGGACAACAGTGGGACAGCCTTCACAGATTTTGCGGGAAAGCGCCTCAAAGTCTGTGAGTCTGTGTGTGTGGACATTGGGATTGGGCCATATATTGTCCAGAAGAGATAAAAACACAACATGCAGCAGAAAACAGATACAGCACATAAAATCCATTCCTCCTGTGAAATTAGCTTATACTGCATCAGCCATCAGTTAAAAAGAAGAAGAACTGTTTGCATATATTAGGACAACCTGAATATGTTGCTATTCATTCAATCTCACTTCATGAAAACCTGTGATACACATTTACACGTACAAAGTTCTATGAACACTAATGAGCTTGGAACTACCGGTCTATGTGGGGCCCGCAGCAGATGCTGCCAGTGCTTTTTCTAAAGCTGTGAGTTGGCACAGATGGTCGTGTTGTAATGCATGGTAATAACCTTCTGTTAGCATGCCATAGCTCACTGCACACACACACATACACACCTCAATTTGCTTTTTGGCAAAATCCTGTAAATAAATCAAAGCTAATGCTTTTGTTACACTGAAACAAGCCCCCAGAAACAGTGTGGAGGGCTACCAATGTGTGGTGTTTTTCTCTATTTGGTGAACTGTAGGGATATCTGAAAATCACCTAAATCTAGTTTTGTAATTGCAGGCTTCAGAGAACGATTCATAGCAGCCTTTGATGTCTTTCATCTGCGAAGAATCAGTGTAATCAGCCAGTGAACATTTTACACTCACATTTATTGCATTATTTACCGCAATATAAAAAGTATAAGGAGTACAGGGACACAGATGCTGGATGGATATTTGTTCCAACTTGAATGAAAAGAATGATACCATGCCTCCTTGTTCTGGATATTTAAAGATACCTTAGTGTTCATATAGTGCCAACCGAATATTTACTTTACATCACCACCATTTACCATTGAAAGCCTATGCATTGTCCTCCTTGTTTTGCCAACTGACTGTAAAAAGACCAAAAAGAGTAAACCATCCACAGACAGATAAGTTGGAGTGTATTTGTGTGTTTACAAGCAGGTGAGTGGGTATGTACTGAAGTGTGAGTGGAGTGGAGATTGAGTGATGCCACATTTGAGATGGATGTGTGTCACTGGAGGTTGGACCTTAATGCAGAAAACATGTCAGGGCCAGGGTTTGATCTAACACTTGGCCCTTCACTGCATTCAGTGGACTACTATATACCCAGGAGTAGCCAGAGTGTATATATATATACTGTATGTTACATATACACATACACATACATATTGACTTTAGAGTCATTCCATTCAACTAGTCAGGTAGCTCTGTAACACCAAGTAATGAAAGCCAGTGGATGTTATCTTTGGTTGCTTTTTGGCTGCAAAATAACGAGGCAGGGAAGATATATTATAGGTTACATCACCGTGCATGTCACTGGCAGTCAAAACCAGTGGCAATTTTAGACTGTTTTTAGGGGTGCTTAAGCACATCTAAATTTCAACTCTGCACCTCTAAAAAATAATAATAAAATTATCACTTTATGATAATCACAATCAGTTTGGGGCAAAAACATGCAGTTTTTTGCAACCTCAAAATTGCTGCAACAACTTATGAGACATAATAGAGCATGGGAACGGCCAACAAATCTTTCACTCATAATGTTCTAAACCCTTCTAACCTCAAGACATGTGAATGAAAATGGGTTCTATATCTCCCGAGCAGACTCCCCCCACCCCCACCCCTAAAAAAGACACAAAAACGAAATTTTTTAGATTTTCCTAACTTGTCTGTTTGAGACAGTAGACAAACAATTCCAGGTTTAATATCCAGTATTCTTGCTGTTACACAGTCCGGTACAGTAGGTGGCGGCTTGCACCTTTAACGTTGGCAGTACGCCAGTAAAACCAAAGCAGAAGAAGAAGTAGATAGTGAATTTCATAACGCAGATTAAAAACACAAGTAAGTTGAAAGTTTGCAAATAAAATTGCTGAATGTTCCGACAGAACGTTGGTCAAATTGGTTGTTATTACCATAAAAATAGGTTATAATGGGATAACATTAAATGTGAAAAGTTTATCTACAGGAGAATAAATATTTGAAAGAAATCCAGAATGACTGAGAGCCTTACTGCATTATATTCCATTATATTTTAAATTGTCATCCGGCGCCTGAATTTTGTGTTTTCCTTTACAAAAAGAAAGAAATGTTCATCATAGCTTGATGCAGAAAAGGCAGAAATGGGAAATTAAGTGTTGTTGATGCTCAAAATGTCCTTGACTGCACACATGTCACATTCTCATGGATGCATACCTAGAGGAGAATCTATAGTGTGGCACATAGTAGTTGATTGGATTACCCTGAGCTGCAGTACTGTTATTTAAGCTTGCTTGCCCCCTTTATGTGGTTTAGGTGGTTCTGTAGCACAGTGTTAGCTGTAAGTAAATAAGGGAGGAGCTGACTAGATTATTGAATTTATGCATTGATTTATCCAGTACAGTTCAGAAAATCACTGAGCCGCTTCCTGCTATTGAATGCCTGCAGGCTGGTATGAAGACCTTTCTGCCTCTGCTTGTCACATCAGTGCTTAGAACACATGTGCAAGAACACACTGTTCCCCCATTTCAGTGCGCTAAATCTCTGCAACACACATGTTGAAAGAACATCGCATGAACTGCTTAAAGATGATGCTCATTTCCAGGTTCATGCTTGTATTTTGGGTTTCTACTAGAAACATCAATGTTGCAAAAAACTCATTATTTTTCTCATACTGTCTGTCTGAATATACCTGTATTCACCCTCTGTCTGAAACGCTCCGTTTTAGCGCCCATCTCTTTAACGCTCATCTCCCTCTTTAGTAATAAACGTGTATCAATTCATTACTGTAAGGCACAAGCAAGCAATGGATATTATGTTTTTCAGCACAACATGGGCTATTTGAATATGTATGCTGCAGTGATATCACATGCTGTTGTCAAAAGAGAAAGTAAAAACGGAATTTGAATGTTTCAACATTTCATTCATTTTCTACAACAAACCTCGTAGCTTTGTAAATTGGCGATGTGCCATTTTGCAATCATCATTGGCACATTGCTTTGAGCACGGTTCACCACCCAATAACACAGCTTGTGATTGGAGAGCAGAGAGACTGCCAGATATCTCATTCACCAAAACAGTAACATTAAAGAGTTGTTTGTATAGACGGCATTAGATTATTAGATTTATTAGATCTTTTATTATTATTTTTTAGTGTCTAAAAATAACGGTGTTTCCTTGATGCATTACCAAGCCTCTGGATGGATTATAAGAGCAAGTGACAGGTTGTTATAACGGCGGGACGGTGCACTGCAGGACAGTTTTTAAAGTAAGTCGCCACATATATCCGTTACAGAGATATTATTAAAAGTATGAAGTGTGTGATTTTGCAATCGCTGGTGACTGACGTGACGCCAGAGGGTTAAGCACCCCTCCCAAAAAAGCCCAGTTTCCTCTTATTGACTTGCGAAAAAAACAAAACAATGGTGCACCTTTGCAAAGGTATAGCTCTCAAGCTGTGGGCGATATATTCCAATAAACCTGTATGTGACGTAGGAAGGGGAGCCAAATCTGAATGTCTGAACCCAAATGTACTGTATGTGCACAAACACTGAAAAAGGGAGTTTTTCATGATATGTCCCCTTTAAAGTGTTGACTTGGAGTTTGTTGTGCTTGTCTCTTAAAATGAGGCACTGGTATATATATACTTTTAGTTATTGGTCACTAGTTATGATATTCAATAGATTCATATATTCAGTTGGATATATTAGAGAATCCATTATCCAGTCAGATATCTGTGCTATTTGATATTTTAATATTGTAAATTACTATTATTAAAATACTTAACGTCAACCAGCAACAGTATCAACATATATAACATAAAGAGGCCATTCTGCATAACAAGTACTTTTATGCTAAATGTACATGTTGTTGATGATAATAAGTACAATTTTGAATGCAGGACTTTTACTCGTGACAGAGTATTTTTTACAGGGGGATACTGAAACTTCTACTTAAGTAGAAGATCTGAAGACTCCTTCCACCTCTGGTAATAAAGGGACGATTTATTGATATAGTCCGATTAACAAAACAGCTTCTGTGAACTCACATATTTGGGAGTCCCAGCAGAGCTTGAACAGTAGAGCACTGTGCCAACTTCAAAGAATTTGTTCATAAGACCAGTTCATGTGCAAAAAGATGATGAAAAATGCCAGTTGAGGTTTGTTATAATGCTAAATAGGCACATCAAACCATGTTGGTGGATTAAAATGCCATCATGCTGCAAATGACAATGTCAGTCCTTAGGGAATTTCTTCAGTTGGATATTATTTAGATGTGTGGTCACTGTTACAGAGAACTTCAATGTTAGTTGCTGTTGTTTTGAACTTACTGATCTCTTCTTTTTTCATCATGTCCCTTGTTATTTGTCAAGGCATTACATTTCTAGTACTCTTAAGTAACCTTAATTAACCTTAATCTTTTGTGACTATTTTGTTTTAACGGTGAGCTCAATTACAGTTTTCACTAAACCATTTTTATTTTAACAATAACCTTCTACTTGTTTTAAAAATGGTTATTTAGAACCTATCAATACTGATCTATTACTGTTACTGTAACAACACAAAAGTGGCCAGTAAGAGCCAAATAATGACCAATGTTTATTCAATAGCAACTATTTTTACACATTTTATTTTACAGGACCAATAGCTGTGCTTCTGGAACAAATAAATATTAGGGCGTAATCTAAAGAGAATAAATCATAGTCGACGCTGGCTGTGATGTGCAAGCAGCATGTCAGCATGATGCAGGATGCCTCATGATGCTTTACTTCCTGTTTCTACGTTGTTTTCATTAAATTCATTTGTTCCATCTCTTTATCAGCAACTCAACTCAAAGTGTGATTCATGTCGTGGGAGACACGGTGGAAATGAGGCTGAAAGGCTAATATGAAACAACACTGCCGACGTTTAATAATTTGGAACAGTTCATTATTCCAGACTAGTTTCTCGGAAGTAACGAGGCCGTGAGGCAGGATGCAGTGTGAAATCAATAATGATTAGAAATAAGAATTGTTTTCTGGTTATCAATTGTCTAATTAAAACGATAACAATTTAATTAATTGTTTTAATTAAATTCTTCCTGCATAATTGCTTGTGTACAGAAAGGGCTAGTAACTAACTGCTCTTGTAGTGGCAATGACAGAAAAGCTCATTCTTCGCCATCACCCCGTTCACTTACCAGAAAAAGGCGTACATGACCAAGGCGTTCCCAGTAACACCCACTGTTCCAATCACCAAGACAAAGAAGGCAACGATGTAGTGAGCGTGAGCCTGGACTTCCACCTGCCGATAGAATCCGTGATCCACATCCATCTCTGTGACGACGACAACCACACACACACACACACACACACAGACACAGATGTCAGCATCAGAGGGACTTTCCTCGTGTACAGCATGTCCCAGTGACTTTCAAACAAACCCGATGTTCCTTCCCGTCCCTCTAACCCACTAAACTAACAGCATTATGTAAGAGTGCTTATCTTGATCAGCAAGGAAAACATCTGGAGGCAAGAATATAAAAGAAGACAGGATGGCATACAGCTGGTGTCTGCAACACTTGGGTTACTGTGGGGCACTATAACAAAATTGGACAGTGTATTTGCAAGCTCTGAGGAAAAGTCAGGACTGTTCTGGTGCCTACACTGCTGTACAGTATGTCTGTCTAGTTGGTTGGACAATACAGACTGTCTATCATGTCTGGCTTTCAAGCTGTATAGGGAAAACCTTCACACAGAACAGTGCTAAAAGCCTTAAAACTGTACACCTAGCACTTTTTAGCCTTGCTAATGGCATGGCTCTATGGATGGCAATGTCCATCTGTCTGTCTGTCTGTCTGTCTATCGGTAGGTGGACTCTTAGTCTTCTTTGCCAACCCTGTCTCCCACAAAATTACGTTCCCATACAACTAAACTGCATAACCAAAATGCATTTTGAGGGAAACATATTTTCTCCCAGATTACGGTCACAGTTTTGAACATGTGATCAACATTGTAGATGGAAAAAAAACAAAACGAAAACTTAAAAGAACTACTTAGTTCAGGTAACAAAACTACTTGGTTAGGTTTAGTTAAAAAAAAAAATGATTTGGTTTAAAATGACTTAAAAACAAAACAAAAATGCAAGAAATGACTGCGTTTCACACGGGACTCCAACACCGGTCTCCTTTTGCTTGTTATACTCCTTATTATTCAATAACGTTTATATTCAACGTATTTTCATTTGCGGTCACTTGATACATCACCTGCTCTGCGCGTCGCTCTTTGTATACATCACTTGCTGCGGCCGTCCACAGAGGTATTTGTTATTAGACAAACGTAATCCGTGATAAAATATGTTTCCTTCCGAACGTAATTGAGAATGCGTAATGTAGATGTATGGGAACGCAATTTTTAGGAGACAGGGCTGTGTTTGCTCATCAGGGGCCTTATTCAAAAGCTTCTAGTAGAAAGAGTTGCTCTTAGTGACAAAATTCTAAGAAAAATTCTTACAATTATGGCATTTTCTAGGAATCTTCCTTTACAGTTAAGACTAGATCCTTGTAAAGATTAAAGTTATTCACAGCTCCTAAGGGGAAAACTGTCGGTGGAGGAGGACTTTTAAAATCTTAAGAGTTTCTTAAGCAGAGGAGAAAATGGCAGAAAGAACGAAATAGATTAAATATTAAAGTTACCAGCATGGTAAATAAATGTAAGCAAATAAATACAAACTATCAGGTTGTGAATAGACTACTGCACAAGTAGGCCTGTGTTTTCATGCATTTTGTCGGCTACTTTTAAAGCATGGCTTACAATTTATTCAACAGAGATGTTCATTTCATAAAATAGTATTCATAATTACACAATGTCTTAATAGAGACGATGTATAAACCATGCCTATGTACAAAAAACAAATACGCCATTCCCTGCATGTAACTGATATTTATGTGCGCACCTTACACAGACCAGGCATACACATAAATCTACAGTGCTAAAATGGAGATGAAAAATAAGGTAATAGATATTTAGATTCTGCCTCATTTTATTTTGTTTAGGTTGTTAGCAAGTTTCACTGATCGTGTGATTAGTTTTCAGTCTAAACAGTGATTTTCAAAATGAGTTTCAATCATCTTCCCCCACGTATCTCACGCTCTCTTGAGGCATTTTTAGCCCTTGTTTAAGCTTTTTTGAAGTATCGTTGCCGAGTATCAGCGTTTGGTTAGGAATTATCTTTCCTAAAGCCTGACACATGGAAACAAAACACATTCCTGTTCAAAGAGCTTTAAAGGAAACACATCATGCTCATTTTCAGGTTCATACTTGTAAAATCACATTTTCTGATCCAGGCAGCCAATAAGAAACTGACTGGGTTGTCTTATTTCACAGTTTGTGGGTTGGTTGGCACTCCAGATGGAGTGGAGCAGAAGATCATTTTACTTTTCTACTGCCATGAGATTGGGGGTCAAACACCACCCTACCCTCCAGATGCTTTATGAGCAGTGTGTCATCAGACAGGCACAGAAAATTGTGTCTGACCCAACTCAATCTTACATCAGGAGTACCAACTTTTACCTTCCGGCAGGAGATATAGAGTCACATGGTGCAGATTGAACCGTTACAAATATGTTAAATAGGGACAGTGCAATATGTTAAATTAGGACGGTGCAATATGTTACATCTGTGTAATATTGGGCTATTGTGTGTGCAATATGGGCAAGGCGGTAGACGGTGCAGTGCACTACCTGGTGCAATACCTGCCATGGTGTGTGTGATATAATGTGCCATTATGTACGTGGACTGTGTATGTGTTGAAACATCTGTTTCTGTGGAACTGTTTCCTTGTCTTGTGTGGATCCGTTTATTATTGTTGTTGATGCTGTTTTAATTTAGTGTTTGTAACTGCAGTTGGACGGAGTCCAGGAAAAATTTTCCAGACGGGGACTATAAAAGTATATCTTATGTTATCTTATCTTACCTTATCATATCAGATACCCAAATGTATGTGCACAAGCACTGAAACGAGAGTTTTTCACGATATGTCCCCTATAAAAAAACACTAGGGCTGTGTTTTGGCAAGAATCTGGCGATACGATACGTATCATGATACAGCAGTTACGATTCAATATATTGCGATATACTATAGCGATAATATAAGTCCCTGTAACATCCAACATCATAGCACTACTTTGAGAGGGCACATACACTGAGAGGGCATATATCTTTGCAAATTAAATCTGAGTTCATCTTTGGATGTAATATCATTCGATATTTTTTCTTACTCCATACTGTACTTTTCTGGATGAAAATGCCCCCCAAAAGTCTTCCATGTTCACCTTATACACTGACTTACATGACAGATTAGAGTGCATATATGCATTTTTGTGTAATGAATTGCATGTTTTATATGTTATAGAATTAGAAGGATTATGACAGTCAGTGCATTTTAATATCAACCATTAACTCTCGCAAACTGTAAAATCGGTAGGCTAAGTATTAATCCTGATAAGAGTTGAAGAGCAGTGAAGCTGCCATGGCTTTCTGGTCAGAGAGGGAGATCCTCACTCAGTATTATTGAACTGATGGGCTTTGAGAGTTTTTATGAGGTCATTCTATACATACAGATCAAAGAGCCAAAAAATGACAAAGGATAATTTCTTTTTACCAACAACTCTAATAAGGCAACATACCATTTACAAAATGGATAGTAGTGTGACAGGCAAGATGTATCCAAGTGCAACAGTTTTTAATCTGTCAAAAGTGCTCATATTATCAAAAAGGTGATTAAGTCAAGGCATTTCTGATAATGAAAATGGCTGTATGTACTTCCACATGCTGTTCCATGTGGCCATTGCTCAGCTGCGGCAGTGATTATAAGACGATTCCTATGTTTTGTTAATGTGATGGAATCAGGAGTGGACGTCGAGTCGCGCAGCATTTATCATCCCTCGTAAACCCACTTCCTGTTCGCCACTGCTCTGCATTATAGAACGGAGTTGGGTGCCCGTGCAGCTCAGTGCTCTCTGCCACAGCAGACGCTGTAAAACATCTGTCATGTATCGCATTAATAATTTGTTTGAGAACATGAACATGTTATAAATCATGTCTGTTGACTCAGTGCGCAACGCAAAGCCGAGTGATGATGCTATGCTTAATCCGCCAGAGCGGTAGGGAATCTGACTCATAATGTATGTCCATGAGAAATGCATGTTGCTGTGCCTAAAAACGATGGCATAAAAACTTAATAGATAAGCATAGATATTTATATTACAGCACAATGGGTGAAGTACACATGGATGTGCAGGGTGTCAGGTCCAAACAGGGAGCTCTTGCTGTGCTCAGTGAAGGCTTGTGCGTCAGAGGAACCCTCCATCACTTCTTACTTCCCCTCATTAGGCATCAAAGCATCGTCTCATACGAAAGGCTAAAGTCCCATTAATCAAATACATATCTGATTTAGCGTGACTTTGTTCACAATAAAAGGTGAAAAGCACTTGCTACCATCTTTTATGAACATTTTATAACTGGGATGTGTGCATATTCATTCAGAAATTGTTAAATGACTGTTTAGATAAAGGAAAGCATGTCCTGTGTAATGTTTTAAGTCAATTATTTTAACTTATGTGGCTAATAAAAATACATTCAAACTATTTTGAAGCCATATTTAATAAACTACAGATCTTTTGGTAAATTACTTGAAGAAATTCTCTTGACAAATGTATTGGTAAAGGTTACACAGAGAATAGTTCGCATCAACAAGTGTGTTCGTTAGAGATTTTACTTTTAGAAGTTATCCTCCATTGTTGGCGATAATTAAATGATGTTATAAAAAGGATGTTGTATTGGTGAGACACCTGCCGTATGCACATGCCCAGCTTGTGGTAAATTTAAGTATTGATCTGCTAATGTCAACATTACTGTATAATTATATGAGCGGGGTATAATCTGTTGTGGTTAATCAAAGGGTGATCAGAATAAAGAAGATTTTAAATAAGAGCTAAAAGTGAGTGACTGCATGTAATCTACCCTTAATACGACACAAGCATGAAACTGGTAAAACAAGCAAGCTGAAATGAAACAGGTATGGAAACCACAGATTTTTCTGCAAATGATATTTTAAACAACCCAAAATACAATTGTTAAATTAAAACATTCTTGAAAACTGTTTTTGTTCTCTTAGAGAGTTTGCTTCATATTGTTGATTTCCAATAGATTTGCATATCATAGTTTACATACTAGTATACAACTGCAAAAAATAAAGAGATTCCAACATATATAAAAAAGTGTTACTTTACCTCATCCAGAGAGTGAAGTCCTTTTTCCTCTTCAGGACACTTCTGTGTTTGTAAAGGACTGGCAAACAGAATCAGAAGCCGTAGTACAGCATGTAAAAATGCACCCGCTTAAAAGGTTTAAATGGAAAAGGTTGATGACTGTTTCTCCAATCTCCAAGTTAGACGGAGATTCTCCCATAAACTGCAGCAACAGTAAGCTGCTGCTACTAGTGCTTGAGAGAATATGAGAATACACAGAAAGGCACATAGAAAGCGAGCAGCTACAGCCCATTGACCCATCCCCCTTCTGGCTGGCTGGCAACCCATCACACACAGCTCTCACATGGCACAACACATCGATCAAGCCAGTGTGCGGTGTGTGTACGTGCATGAGGATGTGCGTCTTGTTTGTGTGGGAAGGTGGGAAGAGGCTCACAATAAAATACATTTCAGGTCAAATCTAAATCCTTGGAAATGCTTTTAGAAACAAAATGTGCTTCATTGGAAAAAACATTTTGAAACACCAATCGCATGTTGCCCCATTGCCATAATGAATCAAGTGTGTGTTCTGCAGAGTAGTTTTCACATACATTGATTTCTGTGATACTCATTGGCAGTGCACAATTGTATGTGAGCACCAGCTGACTACATGGGATGTGAGGAAATGACACAGCCCAGTTGCTGCTGCTTCCCATTGGGCGCTTTGGGAATTGCAAAGAAAGGTCTTGTGGTTTTGAAAAGCACCAAACCTTTCACATATAGTATCAAGACACATTGTTCACTGCTCATCCTTGTGTAAGGTGAATCTTGAGAAAAGCACTCAGACAAAAACCTCCCAATGTTTATCATCTCGGCTGCCGCACCTCCTCTTGCACCTTATTATTTCCCTTTTGTTCGATGAAATCTGGACTCTTTGTTTGACTGTCATAACAACTGGTTCAAAGGAGGTCAGAAAACGCAGCGACTTATAAAATGAGCTTTCTCTGTGAAGATTCAGTCTGCATCTAGCAAGAGCAGGATAAGCCTTTTACACTTCTGGGTCACTGCACTTGCAAGGGAAACAGACCTATCAACATACACTAGTTTCCAACCAGTTAGCTTCACTATGATGAATTCTGACATAAAAACACAGGAAGGCAGATATTCGTTTCGTTTTGCTTTTCTGTTGATTTGTTTTCTGTGTTGTGTGTTTAAGCCTTGTTCAATCAAACTACAGGATTGCTATGACCAGCTGATCCACTGGCAGTGCATTCGTAGGATCATGAGTACAAGGCTTAACTGTTTTCTTTATGTAGCCAAGACAAAGACAGCTTTCAGCAATGTATGCTTTATCAGCAACGGAAATCTGATTTGTTTCCTAGAGGAGTATGCACGTGCACTCTCAGAGGTGTTAACCACTGGGCAACTCGGGGTCTGAAAAGTGAAGCCAATGCTGAAGTGCCTTAAACTTGCATTCTTTCTAACAGCCAGCAGGGGGCGACTCCTCTGGTTGCAAAAAGAAGTCTGATTGTATAGAAGTCTATGAGAAAATGACCCTCCTTCTCACTTGATTTATTACCTCAGTAAACATTGTAAACATGTGTTTATGGTCTCAATCACTAGTTTCAAGTCTTCCTCAATACAGTATGATGTTCATTTAGTAAATTATTGTCCCATTTAGAGTCAAATAGACCATAGAGCAGAGTATGCTTTAGGGTGTGGCTACCTTGTGATTGATAGGTCGCCACCACGCTGCGTTGTTACTTAGCTCTACTTCTTGTGTCACTTCTGGTTGTAACGAAGTGGCTCAAAGAAGTTTCTGCGAGAAATCAAGTCTTAGTCGGTAGTCAAAATTTCTTGCTTTAACGCATCATTATGAAGTAATGTTGATTGCACAATGTAATGGCTATAAAATAACAACGCTATCAGGGTTTTGACTGCCCCCCTCGCTTTCACTATCATCTTCAATGGGTACGATCTCCTGGGAAAACGAAGGCTCAATTTACGGCACAAAGGGAGTGCGTCAACCCTTGCACAACCAAAAACAGACAGACCGTCAGTTAGAGGCGAACCCCGGCTCCTCAAGAGCCACCAAGAGATGGCCATACACTACAATTTGAATGACAGTTGTTTTCATCAGGCTATAAGACTGGATGAGATTGCTGTTTGTTGGCTTCTTCTGCCTGCGGTGACCCCAACACAACAATCAACCATCCAATTACTGTCAAAATGGTCTGTCACCTCTTTCACTCCTTCTGAGGTGCGAAAAGAACAAACGCATTGCGCAAAATACGCTTCAATAGAAAAGCTTGTATGTGTGAATTAGTCTGCCCTAAAGGGATTTTAGAGACAAGCAAAAAAAAAAAAAAAAATACTTCCACAGAGCCTTTAGAAAGGTGCCGAATAAAAGTACGGCTTTTCCTGACAAAAATTATATCGATTGTGAATGAATCATTTTAAAAATGTTGGTTGGTCCAAAATGGATGTTTTGTTTATCTCTGTTGAGGATATCTGACTTTCAAATCTCACTTCTATCAAAGCTTGTGAGCCAAAAGTAAAACGACGTAGTATCATGTGGTATTTCTGGGTCATCACTTAGTGTGGAAAAAACGGTAAGTGCCTGGCAACGACTTGTTGTCAAGTAAATGCAATGGAACGGGGGAGGGAGAACGGGACATCTAGTGGCTGAATGTTATCAATGTTATCAATAGCACCTTTAAGCACTAAAATTCATAAAATAAAGTCATAAAGTCATCTTATGAAGTGTTTTCACAAACACAATTGGTGTCTGAACACAATTTAGACCTCTGTACTCTCTGATTTGTGTTCAAAAGCACTTTATTATTATTATTATTAGCATGGTTTGTTGACGCTGTGTTTGATGCTTGTTGTATCCCTAGCCCCTTGTAGCGTAGGTTTATCCCCCAAATATCCCAAATTAGAGTTGGGCACCAGACAGGAGAATAATCACAATTCTACCCAGTCATTTAAAAAAAACAACTGTAAACCAATTGGAGAGATAGCTCGGATAGCCTACTACAAAATGCACAAGATAAACCAAATCACAAAACATCAATTCATTTTTATCAATTAAATCTTGTTGTATTCAACCCAAATAGCAGTAATCAAATAAAAGGGCATGGTTCATAGTCAAATACAGTCTTACTCACAAAATGCCCACTAAATCAAGAGAAACTATGTTCAAATTCTGAGTCCAGATATGAAAATTAAGAAAGACGGGGAATCCTGGAGAGTTGCAGTAAAGGAGACTTATTTTAATGGTCCAACAAAGGCAAGGAAGTCCATAGTTGCATCCAAACAGGTCCAAGATGTAGCTGAACAAGCCTCCAGTCATCCCACCTGCTCCAGGTATCAGCACACCTCCAACAGCGCCTTGTTGTCCAAGAAAATTTACGAAATCCAGACAGTTCTCGGATCACTTTCCTGTCAGGGTGGAACAGGGCTATTCTGTACTTTTTCCTTCTGATTCACACTTTCTCCAGGGACGAGATGGCAGGCCAAGCTTCCTCACTGCTGCTTCCAGCCAGGTGTACTTAGGCCGGGTTCCCATGATGATGTCCATAACAATCCAATACTCATGGATGCCAGAATTAACCCAAATGTCCACAGCGTTTCAGAAATTGATTATTTGAGCAAGCTGCTCTTTTGCTGACATTTGTTTGTGATTTACGCACAGATGTATTTATATTCAAGTTAGCAAAATGCACCTGTGATTTGCAAGCTAGATCATTTCAAGAGGTTTTGAAATAAAAGTACCATCTACCTAATAAAATCATTTCTCCTCTTCTGATAATAATTGTTTTATTTTTCCTATTCATCCTATTCCATTCCTATTAGTCACTTACTTGACAGTTTGACTTCCAATCAGCTGCATCACCAGACTTAAGTGGCACCTTTTTCTTTCACTTATCACTACTCAAACCGAACACCATACTTGTGACCTGTTCATGAGCATACAAGAGCCCTATAGGACTCTTAACATCTAGCAGCAATTTGTGAGTGTCAATCATTTGTGAAACGTGACGATTTGCAATCTGTGTGTAGGCAGTGTTCACAAATTACTGAGAAAACGGGCCCCTGATTATAGTCATGCCCTCAGCAGTTCAAGTGTGACCTTGTCTGGCTCCATTTTCTTTGAAGTGGGTAAAGACCTCACCTCGCATGCCCTTCTGTAGGCAGTCAACTCCATGCACAGGCATGCTAGACATAGATTAATTCCCATACAGTATGCCACCAGGTGACAAATGGTAATTGATTGACTAGTCACCTTCACAGTATGCTCTTGATTGATTATTTTTTCTACATTACATAAGCGTGTCAGCATCAGCAGCAGTGAGGCAGGGGATGGTTAGAGGAACACTCTGAATCATTAAGAGGAAAGTATTATCTAATGGTACAGAGGATCAACTACTCATCTTTATTAAGGGCTCCTGCAGACCTGTCTATACCGTACATGGATTACTACAGATTTAGTTATAGCTAGTGGCACAGCAGCTCGCAGGAATGAGAGATTATCAACGAAGCTCAGTGACACAGTGAACTGTGACAGGGCTTTCCTGAGACAATCATGAATTACGGCTATTGTATTTTCCATGGCTTTTACATCGTTAATAAGTATTTTGACAATATGGCTACAGTATGTGCTGATGACATGCTGCAATCTGAGGAACTCCAATGCTTTGTAAAACACACAAGACGTATGGTTAGATCACATATACAGTATTAAATCTGTCAATTATAGTCATTTTATGTGACTCAATACAATACAAAGTTTCTCTCATTGTGTCATTTCTGCTTTTCTAGATGCATAAATTATCTTCATCAAAGGATATACACATATATGTATACACATATATGTGTATACATATATGTGTATACATATATGTATATACATATATACATATACTGTATATACGTATATATACATATATACACACACACACACGTATATATATACAGTATATGTGGACATGATAACTCCTTGTACAACTTAAAAACAAGGATACACTTCACAGTAAGTGTCTCGCTAAAACTCAGAGACGTGTGAGAACAACAATTATCCTGCGGGGAAATATTTTTGACACTGCATTTGCATCAACCGTTGGCGAGACTAAACGTGCAGTCTGATACAATATGTTACCGTCATCAGACCCAGAGGATGTGTGTGCTGAAAGTGTGAGATGATGACGGCATATCAGGCGTTCCTGTGGCAAATTTCATTTTGATTTCTCATAACGAAAAAAAACTTAAAATTTTACAAATTTTAATTTTTCGTTAAAAAATAGATTATAGTGTAAAATATACTGCACTCTAAAGTCCATTGCTGGATGTATGTAATCTCATGTTTCATTTAATATAACATTTTTATACTTTTAAGTACATTTTCCTGATTGTACTTGCATACTTTTACTTAAGTAACAATCAATGCAGGACTTTTACTTGTACTTTTACTGAGTATTTCTGCAGTGTTTACTTAAATAAAGGGTCTGTATACTTCTTTCAACACTATATCTTACACTGTCTCTTGACAGATGATAAGAGCCATTCAGAGGCCAGATTATCTTGTTACAGTCGTGATGATAAGGTTCATATGTTGTCATGTGTCACGCCAACTTCCAAGAGTCTAAAATCTCAGGACTGGGAAAAAGTAAGAGTATGATTTTAATGGACTATTTCACATTTCTTTCAAATTGAAATGTGTTTTATGAACTTGACATTTTGTCTTTTCAGAGGGTCGCAAACTTTTTTTCTCTTAAGGCCCGGACAAACCAAACCGACATCAAAGAACTAACAGCGACGGAGGCCGACCGTTGCGTTGCCTCATGTCGCCTGTGTCTTGGCCAAAAAGCTGCACACCGCAAAGACTACAGCCAATGGCTGACTACCACGTACGTTCTGCGCCTGCATGAGATGAAATAACTCTCCACCCCAGCAGGTAGCGGTAGTCTATATTTGTCAATCAAAAAGGGAAACCAGAAGCAGAGGACTGCGGATATGCACGTCGTTGTCATGATACGTACATGAAACAAAGCAGCGTTTGCCGACCATTTTCACACCACTCTCAGTCACCACGTAGCTTCATTCGAAATGGCTTCAACCTGCTGAATCCGCCGAAAAACATCCGACACGGACAGACTAGAGCTGACAGCGCAGGACAGACCGCAAAAACTAGGCCAATGGCTAACCATCAGATTGGTGTTTGTCAGGGCCTTTAGTGGCTAGACAAAAGTATGCCCAGAGCAATTCAACGTCTGACACCTGAACCTTGACCTATGATCCCAAGCGTATGTCTCCAGTGTTGTGTGTGCAAATCATTCTCGTCCTTGGAGCCAAACACCAAGTGATTACCTAATAAACCTGACCTCCGTATTCTGATAATGATGATAACATTAGCACAATTATCACAGCATCCTTTCCCCCCCATTTTGACCTTGGAAGTAAATACCGAGCATTCATAACCTCTACTCCCAAGTGAACTGATTAGATTACCGTGGCTTTACATCCAATTGTCTCTTTGTAAGCTCCATTCTGTTTGTTATTGTAAGCCCTTGTTATGTGCTATTCATGAAACAAAGTTCAAGGTTGCCGCCACATTTGACTCACCTTTCTTTTCATTACAAGAGCAACTGAGCGGTGTTTGTCTAGTGGCATGACTGAATAACAATATGTGCTAATACTCGAGTCTGTTAGGTGTTGGAGTGGTAATGTAATTTAATAGTAGTGACATATGAAACACGAGGAAACGCCACATCCTGTTTAGCATAATCATGAGTCATATTTCTTAGGGCTGGAAAATACCAGCTCCCTTCCGTCCACATCTGTCCTTAATGGATTTGGACTGCCTGGCAGTACCAGGAGTTTACACATTTTAGCATGGGTGGCCCCAGTTAAAATCTGAACTTCTAACCCCAGCAGTGTGAGAGCTATGTTCTACGCATGGAGGTGTGCATTCGTGCATGAGCTTGCAGTATTGGGATGTGAGTGTGTGACTTTGTGTGTTTGTAAGCATTATCATACAATTTTGGACTATAACTTCAGCCAGGATTGAAAAGTCAATTAATTTAATGGAAAGAGTTTACATTAAGGCCGTTCTTGGCCAGCTGTAACCCAGATTGCAATGGGTTAGAAGTATTGGAATTCTGACCTCGCAGAGTGCGTAAATTATTCTTATGTGTATATTGTGTAATTACTAGGGCTGCCAAAGTTAACGCGATAATAACGCGTTAACGCAAATTCGTTTTAATGGCACTATTTTCTTTAACGCATTAACGCAACCTGTGATTTTTAATTGCCATCTTAAAAATCCGACAGGCCGCCATCGGGCCAGGCCATTATTCGATCTTTCAGAGGTTGTAGCGGGCTCATTTTTAGAGTGAAGGTACTGGTATTATATAAAACTACAAAACCTAAGGAGTCCATGGGTACCATGGGAAAAACTGTCCCTTGGGTCCATTGACCTCTGACCTCAAGATATATGAATGAAAATGGGTTCTATGGGTACCCATGAGTCTCCCTTTTACAGACATGCACATTTTATGATAATAACATGCCATTTTGCGCAAGTCGTAGTCAAGTCAGCACACTGACACACTGATGCTGTTTTGCCGTTGGCTTGAGTTTGCCATGTTATGATTTCAGCATATTTTTTTATGCTAAATGCAGTACCAGTGAGGGTTTCTGGACAATATTTATCATTGTTTTGTGTTGTTAATTGATTTCCAATAATAGATATATACATACATTTGCATAAAGCAAGCATATTTGCCCACTCCCATGTTGTTAAGAGTATTAAATACTTGACAAATCTCTTTTTAAGCTACATTTTGAACAGATATGTGAATCATTCATATTGCATTCATATTTAAATACAGGTTGGCACCGTAATAGAAATACTTCACCCTCAAAATGAACATTTTAATATCAATACTCACCGCCATGTTACCTTGAACTCTTGAAGGAAACTTAGTTTTTTCTGGCCTCCATGGTGAACGGAAGTAAATGGAGGCCAGGTTTAATAACAACAGAACTATATCAAAATATCCGTTAACAAAGACTCGCACAACTCAGCACAGTAAGCCCCAAAGACTGCCAATTTCTTTCTGTTTTGGCCTAAAACACTTCCTAGCGTCTCGTGCTTGCGCATGCGCGCTGCGAGCCCGTGGATGAGACGGGTCATTTTGAGGTCATTTTAAGGTTGAAGTATTTAACAGCATCAAATACAAGTGATGGAAGAAGCTTTCTAATTCTTTACTTGGTAAAAGTTGCATTATAGCCAACATGTAAACGTAATTTTAATGTTGTGGCTGGTCAGCATGGGCTAATTTATATGCTGTTGGACAGTTAATCTGTCTATTTTATAATCTATTTTCTAAAGATTGTATGTTTTAATCTGGAGTAAAAAAAAAAAGTACAATATTTCAGCAACATATTACTAAAAACCCTAAACAAAATCAACTACATGACATGTGCCCCTTGATATCATAGAAAGTATCATATCAAAACTGTCTCCAATCAGTTATATCTGTTAATAAACTGACTCATTTTAGTCCATTACTAATAATAACAACTTTGTGATATGCCTCTACAAATGCAATCAAAGTGATTTTCCATGCATGAATATTAATACAATTATATTAACATAGATTGAGTCTAATGGTGTATTTAAAATGTATTGAATGTATATGTACGGTATATTACGGCCGGCTCCTTTTTAGTTGATTAGTCGACTAATCGGTTGTTTTGGTCTTAGTCTCTAAGTATTCTTTAGTCATTAGTTATTCTTTTATGCATTTTTCATGGTGAATGACTTATTTCCAAGAAATTTATGAGCACATCTCTGGTAAACACAAGATTTAAAGTGGTGCTTTTGTGTGATTCTTTTCGGAAAAACTCAGTTTTATAGATTTGTCAATTAAATAATGAATCAATTCGTCGACAAAATGGCACGAGTGTTAGTCAACTAAGAATTTCTTTAGTCCAGGACAGCCCTAATGTGTATATATATAACCATGCTTTCCATATATTACCATTTACTGCAGTTTTATAGGTAACAATAGCTTGTTTATTTAAGTATGATTTCTTTTCATTCATTCTTGTTACCTGCTTTGCTTATTCCTGTAAATGGGAGCCTGGAGGCTATCCCAGCATGCACTGGCACGGAAACATTGCACAGAGCCTGTTTTTCAGAACAATTTAATATTCCTGTTGAACCACATGGGGAGAAAAAAACAAAAACAAGTTTTCATTTGATTAGTAGAAATATGTTGAATGGTCATAGTGTAGCCGAGTTGTCCGCTTATACCCTGAACTAGTGTAGGGCAGAGAGAGTTATGACCGCTGATGTGAAGGATCGCTGCAGCACCTAAATCACAGGAACTGGGCTCACTTTCAGTCATGACAGAACAGCTCATGAACATCCAGGTCATTTGATTTTAAATGATGCGTGTGAAACTTATATTAAATGGAGAGGACAATAATATTAAAGGCACCATTTCTATTCTAAGACATTATTTAGATAGTTTAAAATAGTTAAGAAGGGGAAAAGAAGTTCTGATCCTGTAACAGCAATAACAGGTGAATGTCACCAGTGAATTTATATACTATAAACAGATTCTAAACACCAGTTTTGGCATTGTATAAAAACAATTAATTTCTATGAAATGAGGTAAAAGACAGGGACAAGTTACCATATATGTACAAAAACAAACCTCAATGCAGAGCATTCTATCACAACAAACGGGCACTTCTTGGTCCGCTCTTCTTCAACTCTACCTCTACCTTTGGACTCCGAAGTGTGGAAAAAAACGCATGGTTTTCGTCGGATCGGAGTTATGAAAAAACACACATGGTGCTGTATTTCAGCTTTTGTTTCTATTAGGACATAAAACCGAATTTGAACTCGTTTTAAGGACATTTTTTTTTGGACTGTGGCGATTCATGAAGCTGTTTCAGCTTGGGACACTAAGCAGAGTCGCGTTTTCTGTTTTGGATTTTAACACCAACAGCCGAGCAAGTTCCAGGTCTGCATGGGCCATATATTAAGGTAAGTGAAGCAACCTTTTTCTTTTTATCATTTCAGATATGGAAGTTTTTATTGGACTTTATTTTAGTTGTAACCCACAGAAGACATTCCACAAATGTGTACCATGATGATGCAAATATTTCACTATCCACAAACGTGTATTTTTGTATTTGTGTTGTGTAAAGTCACATCCACAAAAATAATACAGGAACGATTTGCAAATACAGCATAACTTACTCTGTAAACACGTATTTTTTACAACTAATAAAGTCCAATAAAAACTTCCATATTCAGAGCGTAAAATAAAATACTCTCATATCCTCAGATTCCTTGTGCGCAAAGGGAGTCTACTGCAGACTCAACATGCCATTAGACGGAGTCACGTATAAGCTTTGGATATCGCCATCTGGCCAACTCACACCATTATTTAGGCTATCGTTGCCAGCGCGCTCTGGTGCGTGCTTTAACCGACGCATTTTTGTGTGAGGCGCTTTTACGCACAGCTTTACGCATTATTCTCTCTGTATTTATTGCTATTTGTTGTGGATATCTTGACATTACCTTATATAAGATTATTATTATTATATAATAGGCTATTTTTTTATTGTGATTAATATATTTGGAATTTCCTGGTAGGTTTACTCTGAAATTCATACTACAAATCCCACTATGACACGGAGACAAAGTGGAGATCAAAGCCTTGACATGATGACACACAGTTATTAATACAGAATGAGTCAGGGTAGGTCTGGCCTCACTGTTTCAACCTCTTTGCTGACTTCATTATAAACAAGAGTTGGCCTACATTCAGCACTGGACTGTGGGTGTATATAGAATCCTTTATTATTATTATTATTATATTAAATATTCTCTCTTATTTTTGCAGCTTTCTTCATAGGAACTGAGTCTAAGATGAAGTTATGGGATGTTTTGGCCAGTGTTTGTTGCTCCTGAGCTCTGTTGCTACACGGCCTCTCTACCAAAACACTCAGCCAGCCAAGAGGACTTATTTCCCCAACAGCTACAGTGATTCTGTGGAGGACGAAGAGCCAAAGTTCCAGCGTGAAGAACACAACCTGCAGGAGATCTCCATGGAAGATCAATGTAAGGGGGCATGCCAGTTTTGACTAAATCTTTTGTCAATCTCTTCTTGTATGGTGAATAATGGGGGTTACATTTATAGTATAGATCTGTGCTGCTTGTGCAAACCATTAAATAACATGCAACATCATCTCATTGTCATGCACTGCCATGTGTTGACTTTGAGACCCCGTGACCTTTACCCATCTGCCAAAAAAGTCAGAAATCATGCTTTTAAAGAAGGCAGTGTGAACAGGGTCGCAGGAATTTCCAGGGGGGAGAGTGTGAACAACACCGGAAAGTTTGAAGCATCAAGTGAGAGTTCTGTGTTTATGTTAATTTTAACAGCGACTGTGGGTAGGAATTTATTTTGTTTGGATCAATGTGACACTGTATCGTCTTCACACAGAAGTCGACGCGGCCAAGAACTAGATAAGGAATGGAACATTTGGACAAATGTTTGTCCTGCCAACTCATATTCTTGTTTGGACCGTGGTGACATCACTGATGGGCTTTGTAACCCAAGACCATTAACTATGCACTAATAGTGCAAACAACACAGTAGCTCCAAGAAGGGGATGGGTCTTTTTTTGGTTTGCGCGTATAACGTCAAAGAAAACTGGGGGTTTCTCTTAAGGCTAAAATCTGCGGGTTGATATTATGGTTTCAGCCAATGACTGCAGAATGATGGCACAATTTGCACCATGAATCGCTCTGTTTGCTGCCACCGGCCCAGTCTGTCAGCAGGTGTACACTGTAGCCACCCTGCCTGTCAGCAGACATACAATAGGAGGTGTCTAAATCAAAGGGCAGGTGTGTCTAAACAGATTGGCCCAGGCTCACCTGATATATGAGCGGCGGCCCAATCAGCTGTACAGCGCAGGCGGATCAGATGGCCATTGCGCTGCCAGAGGAAACAGGTAAGACAAGAGAGATAGGTGACACTTGCAATAGAGAGGCTGTGTTAACCGCAACACCACCTGCCAGACATCGCGCCCCACGTATCCCTGACTTCCTGACACACCTCCGTACACTCGCAGACGCACGCAGGTAATCTATTAGAGTTGACCAAATTGATTCATTTCGGAACAATATGTCTTCATGATTCTCAAACGTAGTTCATCGTTGCCAGACCTACAGGCGTTGGAATAGGAGAGACTTCGCTCCATAATAGAATCAACATGTAACACAGGAGGGTCCAAGACTTCGAGTCCGTCCTCATCGCTCCTCGCAGCAGATGGCGGAGAGCTGTGCTGGTGCATGTTTTGAGTTTCCAGCAGATTACAATCTGCTTCATGTAAATGACCCAAAGCATATGATTTCCTTTTATTTGGCCTTTGAAGTCGCGGCGTTCTAAAATTACACCCATGAAAGAGTTACATGAAAAACAATCTCTCTTGGAGGTGTAATTGGTCGGGGCCTTCTGTATCAATACAGGCAACTGGTGTGTGAAAGCAAACGGGGTTAACTTAAGCTGTATAGCTGAACAACCTTTAACGGCTCAGGTTCTGTACAAATGTTCTTCTTCTCAGACTACAGGAATTCTCAAAATGGAATTGACAACACCCTCTGACCCCAAACAGCCATTTGAAAACAGTTAGAGCAGGGCACCTGCACGTCCATAAGAACATCTCTGGACTGCATTGTGCATTCCTCCATCTGCCTGAGACTAATCTATAAATCAGCATGCACTGTTTCTGATCTGCACATTTCTCAGTATTTATGGACATTGTCTGCATTTGTGTGAGTACATATTTTTGACCGTGCATATGGCTGGCTGGCCATAAGCATGTACAGTCAACAACAATGTACATCGTTCTTTTCTCCCCAAATGGTTTCTCAGTCTGGATGATTCGTTGTGAACTGATTGATTTGGTAGAAGTGCATTTATCCAGTTCTGCATATTACGTACATATCTGCATTTGTGCATTTATAGTAGTTCGACATTTTGTGAAACATGCTTATTCACTTTCTGATTGAGAATTAAGATGAGTTAAATGATTATTATTCATTATTTGTGTTTAGAGGAGGTATGGTAGGCAGATTTTGTTATCGTTGGATGGAGCCAGGCTAGCTGTCTCCCCGGTTCCAGTCTTTGTGTAAGCGTGTTTCCCAAACTGTCAAACCATTCCTTAAATGTCATGTTTTTGTATACCTTAGACAATTTTCCATTAATTTATTGTTTCATAAATATTCAACCGGATATCATAGGAAGGCGTATAAATAGCACATTACAAGGGCATTCCACGTGTCATTTGTACACCATGCAACAAAACTATGGTAATGTCAGCAGTAGGTTTAGGCAACAAAAACACTTAGTTAGGTTTAGGAAAAACATCATGGTTGGCTTTGAAATAAGTATGTAAAAGAAGTAAAATATGAAACGACGTAACATAAGTACGGAAAACATGTCACAAACGTAAATTACAATAAAACAACGGTCTGCTGGTTGATACGCAGTCTTTCTGACTTTTTATTCTTCGTAAAAGCTCTGACCGTAGCATATTCACGCTACGTTTATATTGCAGTCAGTACGGACTACATGGCGTACAAATGTCAAGTCAAAGGCAAGAATGGAGTTCTCGTTGCAACTTTCTTCATTGTGAATTTCATAGATATTGTCTCATCTAGGGGTGAAAAATTCCGGGAATATTCAAGGTGGAAACTTTCCATGGGAATTAACGGGAAATAACAGAAATAAAAACAAATATAGGGGTTATCTGCTCAGGCTGTATTTACATTTCATGTAATAGTAATATGCAGATAGAAACTAAACTTTTACCATATCATAAGCAAACATAATACATTCATTTGCTAAAATAATTTGTCAAATTACATACAGTGTGAAATGTGCCATGTGGTGAGTCAGCTAGCCCGCAAGTCAACCTAACTGTGAACTTTGAAAATTCAAGCCAACAATTTGGACTGTGCACAAACTTAGGGTTTAACGTGAACAACTAAGTTATAAAATAAATGATTTACAGTAAAGAATGAATGGAAATAGATCAAATAAAACTCCTCAGTTAGCATGCTCAATCAAGCTACACAACAGCTAGCAAGCAAAAACTCGCAGAAGGTGTTAAGTTTTAAAGTGTGTACTTTGCTTTAAGCTACTGAAAAGATCATCAAAATATATCAAATGTATTCACTCCAGTAATATAATCAAATCTTACAAGACAGCATGTAGTGCTTTGGCTCAGACAGCGCAGTAGTGTTGGCAGCAGTGTGGGCTGCACATGTGATGGGAGAATGCACGGTGAAGGCAGAGGGTTGTAATTTTACTGAATTCCTATTTAATTGGATGCTGGCACATTATCTGAACTGATTGAAGAGTGTGCAGCTGAATGCCATGCATGGTTACAATTCAATTAAAAGGGCATACTTTTTAACCATTTCCCCCCCAAGAAAAGGTCACTATTAAAAAGGCATGTTTTTTAAATTTTGCATTTTCCAACCCTTTGCAACCCCAGTCTCATCTAACATGATGTGATTTATTTCTAACTTAGATGCATTCATATGTTCTTTTGCTGAAAGTTTTTTCTGCAATGTTTAAATACCCCTCATGTAGTTTTATTATGTTTGATTTGGTTTTTTTTCCCACAGGTATATTTAAAGTTGAATCTTATCTGCTCATACGGTCTTTGAAAGCAGTAGATCATTCCTTACCGTGTTGTTGTGGTGGTGAAATTTCAGAAAGTCCATGTCCAAGTGATGAAATTCTTATTTATAACACCAGCTTTATAAGTGAACCTGTTCCTTCTGTATCTTTCAGATGACATCGCAGGTCCCTATCCGGATCAGTTCGATGATGTAATGGATTTTATTGAGGCTACCATTGGCAGACTGCGGAGGTCATCAGACCCCAGCGGGGGCTCCAGGGGACGGAGGGAGCAGAGACAGAGGGGAGCAGCAAACACGGGAGGCGCGAGAGGCGAGAGAAGCCGGAGAGGCGTGAGGGGGCTACCAGACTAAAGAACTGCAGCGGCCCCTGCGTGGAGGCGGAGACCAACTACGACAAGATCCTCAACAACCTCACACACAACAAGAAGCTGGACAAGGACACGCCCTCTCGCACCTGCTGTCGACCAATCGCTTTCGACGATGATTTATCCTTCTTGGACGATAACGTAGTGTATCACACGCTGAAGAAGCATTCTGCAAGGAAGTGTGGCTGCGTCTGAGGAAGCGACAGACGTGACCAGCATCAGCGAACTAAGGATCGTCTTGACAAGCTGGTGGGATCGCTGTTTGGACTACGTGGTCGAAGAGGGAGTGTACCGTCTCTAACTTTTGTCGGCAGTCAAATAAGCCGAAAAAGAAGCAAACTATACATTCAGCTTTGACAGTTTACGCTCAGTCCTTCAGAGCTCCAGAAGTCCTTCATTTCATTTCGCAGGAGAAACGATACTGTTACACTTCCAGATTTGCTAACCGTGATGTCTAAAAAAAGGTGAGAGTGAAGAAAAACGTTTGACTAAACTGGCTTTTTTTTTTCCTGGACGAATTCATTTTCCCAGGAACATCAGTTTTTCCATAGCTGGCTCCTAAGACTCCAGATGAACGCGGAGATTTGAGGAGTATATTCAGCTGCAATCTAAATCACTGTCACTGCGTAGTCTGGATGTTGACATTTACATTCAGAGCCAATGGATGACAAATATATATACATACATATATATATATATATATATTATATATACACGTGTGTGTAAAATATTAAGATGGGAATTAACTTATTGTTATTTATTTCAATCCATTTTATGAAAGAAATTGTCGTTTTTTTCTTATTTATTTAACTTTTTGAAGGTAGATTTTCTTTTCGGACATTTCACCTCATTTTTTCCGAATGTGACCATGCTAAGACAGGAGGTATTTCAGACATTGCTCTCTTAGCAAACGCCTCTTTTGCTGCTGTTTATTTTCAATTTAATAACCCAGAATAGATTTGATGAAAATTTGGGTTGAATGGAGGATTGCAGGGGATGGTTTGAGAGGTGGCCTCCGCAGTGTGGCGTGCATTCCTGAACACTGGCCCAGGGTCGTACAGTAAACAAAAGCTGGCCGTAAAGCGCCACTGAGCTGTAAATCAAGGCGCTCGGAATGTTTCCACTGCTCGAAGAAGATCTGTGCATGCTGATGAGAAGATGGCAGCGGTACAAACAGTGAGTCATTACGCAGGGGTTCAAGGTGTGTATACAATGTGTAGCGGAGGTATGACAAGAGCTGTTTTTCCAAGTCTCAATTGTTGTAATGCCAAGTCACAAGTCTCACAAGTTCATTTCAAAATCTTTTGGGTCTCTGAATGATGATTTTTTCTTTTATCAAAGCTGTTTAAATGCTGTTTTGTTTTCAAAAATATTACATGTGTCTTCAGTGCTGAGGCCTAATAATAATAGCTGCTTTTATCAATAATTTCATAACAACAATGGATCTAATGGCCATGCGTATGTAAAAGGGGTCGCTCATAGTGACAAACAATTACAGAAAATTAGAGTGCATCGATTAGTTGTTAACTATTAATTTATCTCCAACCATTTTGATTAATCGGTTTGTAATTTCTTTAAGAAAAAAAAAAATAATTCTCTGATTCCAGCTTCTTAAATATGATTATTTTCTGGTTTCTTTACTCCTCTATGACAGTAAACTGAATATCTTTGAGTTGTGGACATTAGAGGACGTCATCTTGGGCTTGACATTTTTCACCATTTTCTGACATTTTATAGACCAAACAACTAATCCAGAAAATAATCGACAGATTAATCGACAATGAAAATAATTGTTAGTTGCAGCCCTACAAAAAAATTATTGCTGAATTGTGCAGCTCTACGGAGCGTTTTGGCATCTTTCAGCTCATTGTTTTGGTTTTACGCCCCAGTACTTTAATATTTTGGTTCTGTTTCACCACTCTCCTCTGCATTGTTTTCAGGCCGCTATTTTCAGCTCTAAAGACCCCAAAAGGCAGACAGACAAAGTATCATAGTAAAACATAGTAACTAAAGCTGGTGAACATAACGGAGCATTTAGCAGCGAAAGAGACACATACAGTATTTCCCTCAGGAATTGGTAGAAACCAAAAAAACAGGCTAAAAGACAGTTGCTGTGTCTCAATTTGCGTACTTCTGTACACTCTTAAGAGTGCAATCTAAATACCCGGATGCTGTACTCAACGTCGCCATCTTTGCTCCGTAGTGGAAGGGGAGGGGCCACCAACCTATTTCAAACTTGTGAAAACCTAAAAAAAACAACTAGACACCAAACTATGCAGATTTATGTTATAAATGTGTTTTTTTTCACTAAGTACCACTATACTGTAGAAGCATGCAAGCCATTATTGGTTGAATTTATTCATCTGAACTGAATTATGGCCAATAAGGTGTGATGTCCATGGCTGATTATCACCAGCTGATCTACCTACTAGCTTCCAGTGAATGCAAAACAGCCGAAATTCACACACTACGCAAGTAAGTACTTAGTGTGCACAGTGCACTACATGGAAGCATAATATTGGAAGTATTCAAATTGAGACAGCTAGTGAATATTGGACGTACATTTACCAGGTGGCCAGAAACACAACTCCAAAGGAATGATAATGTTGTTCCGTATCTGCTGGATGTGTAAATAAGCAACTGTCTGCTAACAAGTTATTGCAGGTTTAACCTTTTTTTTTACTGCGTGTCTTCAGTAGGAACCAATTGGCTTGTGGCTGAGTGCCACAGACAGGGGAAGTGTTGACAGACAAACCAACTCATGGTATCTGTTGCCAATTAGGAAAATATAGAATATCGTCAGCCTCATCCTTTACTCCACAAATCTAGATCCTCCTTGTTTATTCTCGTCAAGTTAAATGTGATTTTATCCTACATGATATCTGGGGCTGACAGTAATTGGTGGTTGCTTGTGGCCACAAAAAGAAAGTTTTCTTTGGGACTGTTTCTTTGGTAGAAAGATGTTCCAATGAAAAGAAGTTGTAACGAGGTCTGTGGAATATTCTGAAAAGCTAGAACAGTGTATCTGGGGTTGAGTTTTTAAACTTTTTGATGCTTTGAGCAGCACAAAAAAATAGTATTCACCTCCTCTGTTTTGGGGTCATAGATAGATACAACTGCAGGTACTGTAAGTAAGAAAATATTGCTTTGTAATTTGGATGAACTGCCCCTTTGACAGGTCTGCATCTTAAAATGCCTGCAGCTGGAGGCTATGGTTTCAGCTCCACACACACAGCTTCTCTTTTCCACGTGCCAACTGGTTCATCACATTGCTGGTGGAGTGAATCAAATGGCAGTCACTCCTCGCCTCCCCGCTGCTGGCTGAGAACTCTTTTTCTCAAGAAGAGCTTGACGTCAGCCTCTCCCCCATGAAGTCTATCTCTGCTCAACTCTCCACTTTAGTCGCTCTTAAAAACATCACTCATTGTTTTAGTCCTTCCATATTTCTTGTCCTGGTATTTATCTGCCTCATATTCATTTTACGGCCACAGAAGTTTGCCAGGACACTGAGACATTAGATTGTCTGCTTGTAATTTTGGTTGGCTAGGAATTTAAGACTGCTCTATACAGTTTGTGTGAGTAGAAACACCAGCTAAGGTAAGGTAACATCAGATATCAGTTTTACTGAGCAATTGGGGGGAAAAAGAAACTAATCTCACTTGTAATAAATCAAATTTCTCTTGTTACAAACTAGTTTTACTTGATACAGACAGAGGTTGCATTCCAGACAGATGTATAAGGAACACAAACGTGTGTCATTAGATCTGTATGCTGTGGTTTTCTCTGTCAGTTGAAATATTTTTAGACACTGTGCAGGTCATTCAAAGGGAAAACATCTGTTATAGGTGTGCTATACAGTACAGATTATTTGTTTTCGCAAAGACAATGCAACAAACACATATGGTATGTTTGTAGCCACACCCAAGTTTATTCTTAAAAAAAAAGTAGTATATTATTCATTTTGAGAATTGTTTTGAGAAAATGATCTTAAAATTCAGTCTTGCATCTCATTGTCTTCCTCAACTTCAATTTGGTGACAAAGATTGTGAGATGCAGTTGTTAAAACTACAGAAAACTCTAGCAAGTATACCTTTTATTAAGATTATTTTAAATTCTAAATCATCATTTCTTATTTATTCATCAATATTAAAAATTGCAGTGCTTGTAGTAAAGTTTGCCAATTGAATAACAAAACGTAGCCTGTAAAAACTTTATTTAAAGCAGTGAGTCAAAACAGCGGCTTCGGCCAGGACTGAGTGTACTGTATCTGAAAAAAAAAAAAAAAGAATAAGAAAATTGGCTGCAAGTTTGTGTACTTCTTTGCAATTTACTTTTTACAAACTAGCAAACTGTTTTTTCATAGTTGATGATGTTATGGCTGATTGGTGTATGTCAATAACAACTTCATTTCAATGCAAAATATTTGATTTCCTTTAGTGGGCTGCCGTGGCTTTTTTTTTTTTTTTTGTTCTGTAGCTCTGACTGAAGGAATAAGAGAATGAAAGTGAAAAAAAAATAAAACAATAAAACATGTCAGCAACGAGCCAGCTGGAATACAACGAAGCAGGAAACGCTGTCTGGCACCTCCGCTTATTGGAACCGAGCTCAAAATCGTGCACTTCGTTACTATACACATACTCAAATAGCAGCGCTTGTTGTGTGTTTCTGTTTTCGTTCATTAGCCGTTTCTTGCTTTGTCTCATCTCCCAGGGACACTCGTTGTACACGCTATCGCATGCCTTTCCTGTTACTCTTTTTGTCTATTGTTCTGTTTATTCTGTGAAGTTAATGTTTTGTACTAATAAAAGTAAAAGCACATCACCTGGTCCGGAGACGGGAGGCTCGGGTTTGTGGGACTTCTTTGGGTCAAGTCGGTCCTTCTCCAGCTGTTTTCGTGTACTCCGCTGCCGGGCCTCTCTGAACATGGGTAAGGCATGAGCTGGAGACAGACAGGGTAAACAAGGATAATCAAGTTGCTTAGGTAACTGCAAGATCACATAACACAGCCGCACAAATAAGCAGACGGGGCACCTGGCAATGTGTTCGGTGTTTGTAGCTCACGTATAAATGCTGCTACGTCGCTAAATGAAGACAGAATCCAAAAGCTGAGATGTGGCAGTGTTTTCATACAGCAAGCGCAGAAATACAATCTCACCCGCTGCTACTACGACTCGCAGAAGATACGCGGCATTTCACGCAAAAAAAAAAAATGCACACACCTGTTGACCTCTGACAGCATCTCTCCTCGTGTGTGCTCTTTCTGCCATAGTGCACACCAACATATTCATTATATACCCCCATGTTTAGATTCAGACAATCACTCTGGCACTCTTCACACTTTTGTGAACACTATCACAATAAAAAAGGCCCCCAGCACTTAAATCCACGAGTGTGTGCGAGTGAACGTGTGCATGAGTAAGTGTGAATGAGTGTCCTCAGAGGTGTGTGTGAGAAGGAGAGACTGTGTGTGTGTGTGTGTGTGTGAGAGAGCGAGCATTTGTGTTTGTGTAAAGTGAGTGTATGCTCTGCTCTTATCCTCAGGGGTTACAAAGAGACACTTTAGTAAAGGGCTAGATAAAGTGATTTTCCATTCAGGAGCCCTGTCGCTCAGTGTTAATTCTTCTCCTCCACGCTACATTAAGCAAAAAGGTTACTGTTAACAGATTCCCTCGCTTTTCTCACATCACTTGCTTCCTGTCCCCTCTAATTTTCCAGTGCCAGGGCATCAAGTGCGTCACTCGCCGCTTGTAGCAATAATGGCGCCTGAATTGGGTCTTAGCAGCCAATCGGGGGACGACGTGTCGGCAGCTGTTCCGTTCGTGCGGGTTCGTGACTTCAGTCTGGGGGGCAAAGGAGCGGGAGGCACGCACAAAAGAGATGACAGCCTCGTGTGTTGGTGATATGACAGGATGACAGGTAGGGGGGTAGTTTGTGTGTGTGTGTGTGTGTGTGTGTGTGTGTGTGTGTGTGTGTGTGTGTGTGTGTGTGTGTGTGTGTGTGTGTGTGTGTGTGTGTGTGTGTGGACCAGCTGGAGATCACGCCTGCAGAGGTGGGAGAGGTGGCTGCTCCTAGCGTGATCCGGCATGACTGCAGACCACATGGCCGCCGCGTGGCACAGTGCCCCGCGGCTGTCGATCCACTCATCCACACCCTGCTCCATCAGCTAATGGGCCTGTGAAAGCCACTCTCGTTCCTCGGTATGTATGTGTGTGTGTGAGACTAGCGAGAGAAGAGAGAGGTAGCATGTAAGCGAGGGTTGGTGTTTTTGCTCTTTACATCGACAGTAAAATGCTTAGAATACTTGTCACAGCATGCACTTTCCCTTGTTGTTAAAACGCAACGTGCCTTATCATGTGAAGCGCAGACGGGTTAGAGGCGCAAGGTGGACTAAACCGCCGGAAGGGCTTTGAGAAAGGCACTCCACTTTAATTGCTTCGGTAATTGTTTACTGATGAAAAGGGCCGTGCACGTCAATTTCATTATTCTTAGAGAGTATTGATGAAACAGACGGCGAGAGTGTTCGAACAGGCACGGGAGAACTTACGTGTGATGATGTAATCTTGTGTCAGTGTCTCCGCTTGTCTCTCTTTCCGCTGGCTCTTCACTACGCACAGCTTAGCCTAGAAAAAACAGATTTTTTTATATTCGCCTGAAGAGATTTAAAAACAACAATGAACAATTCTTCACAGCTACAGCCTAATATTGCTCATGCAAAAAAAGGTGTAGGATGGGGGGTGGGTAGGACTACGACTGGGACGTCCAGATTCTGTGATGGTGAAAGCTGCTTAGCGCCCAGCTGTTCAGCTTCCCACCAGGATACCATGAGAAGGAGTGTCAATCACACACACACACACACACACACACACACACACACACACACACACACACACACACACACACACACACACACACACACACACACACACACACACAGGAAAAGAGAATTGTGCATATATGTACATAGATAAAATGTAAGCATGGTTAGTTAGTGATTTTACTTCAATATTACAATGAAAACTATAAAATACAACATAAAGTGATCATAAAAAACATTATATCCAACCATTAATCTATATACCATGAAATTGTGTCACCATTTAAATAAATCCACTTAACAACGTAATCGTGTTCCTAGATGATGACATGTGAAGGGCCGCCCCTGAATGATTTATTTCAGCAAAATGTATGAACGCATCTCTGGTAAACAGAGAAACTCAGTTTTACAGATCTGTCGATTAAATCAGCTCATCGACAAAATCCCGTTAGTCGAATATGAATTTATTTGGTTGAGGACAGCTCTAAGCATGTATGAATAATTCCTATAAATGACTTAAACCTGCAGTGGGCAGATTGTTTTTGGCATCATTGGCTCTGTTTTCGGGCTTTAGAAAATTAAGCCCGTGACGGGAGACTTTGGCCAATCACAGGTCATTTCAGAGAGAGAGCGTTCCTATTGGCTGTGCTCCGGCTGGTGGGCGGTGCTTGGTATTTCCTCAACTGATCTCAACATGGCTGCTGGGTCACAAACTTTCTCATTTAACAGCTAAACAGTACACTACAAGATGTTTCTGAAAACATTTGAGACAAGAAATAGGCATTACAGGAACAGAATATTGATTCATATTTGATCAGCGTTGCCTAGTTTGACCGTTTGATCGGATTTTGCGAGTGATTGACAGCCGGTTTATAGACGGCAGGCTCCAGCATTTTTTTTTTCAGATTACCTGTCTCATGCTATGTCTCATACTGTCAGGATATAGAGATTGTTTTATAAAAATAACTTCTTTTAATCATATTTGCTCCAGTTCTACCCACTGCAGCTTTAATAAGCACAAATGTAAATATGTTTGCACTGTTCACTGAATCTTAGCATGAATACAGTTCATTTAACAAATAATTCAGAATGGTGATAATCCATTGTATTTGTCCTGAGGGAGATACTGTTCCCATAGAGCGCAAAACACTTAGAAAAACATGTATCAACCTGTATGCATCAGTGAATTGAAGTCACTGCGGATGTGCTTCAGTGTAAATGTGTAATGGGTTATAAATTGCCCCGTCACGGTTGCTAAAGCAACGCGGACAGTCCCGTACACGCGAGGGAAGGCAGAGACGACAGTTAGGAGCCAAGTTCAGAAAACAACCTCTTCAGACCCAAACAAATCATTCTGTCAGCAGCGCAACAAGTCAAACAGAGCAGCTCAGTGGGGCCCACCCCAGCTGGATCCACTGAGGAGCCCAGAGCCAAGCACAGCTCAGTCCAGTCCAAGAGTAAAACTGCTTTCCAGATATTCAGAGCAGCATGTTTATACTCTAGGAACCCCTGTTTACGCTTCACGTCCACAAAATTACATCACATCATGAAGGAGGAAACTTTAATCAGTCGTTCTTCAGTAGCAGCCTTCTACGTCCCGTCAGATTAAAATACCGAAGGCTGATTATAGGGATAAATAAGACAACAGCGACTCGCTCAATATGTACGCTGATTATGAAATAAAGTTATGCAGCACTAATGGGACACAATAGCCACAGCTGTGTTCCTTGTTTAGTCGCTGGTGAGTGGATCCAAATGTGTAATGCTTCTGACTGACTTAGCTACACAGGCCAAGTGAATGCAGTAGGAGAAAGGAGATCTCTAGACTTAGCACCTCAGCTGCACACCGAGTGGGCACTTGTCCGAGAAGTCTGTAATTAGTATGGACTGCCTTACTGGAACGACTGGCGCTTACATCATGCAAGATTTACTCGGGTAAGATGCACAAGAAAGAACAGAGCAAGGCCTCCCTTCTACCTTTGCCGCTTGGCTGCTCTCACAGAGGATGAAAGACCGACCATTCGTATCAGAGGCCTCCCTGAAGAGCATGGCACAGGGAGCAGCCCACTGTTTAAGAGCCATCAAGCATGAGATGGTAGGTGTAGCATGGGCAAACAGCAACTACAGTACAGTAGTGAAGGTGACCCCGAAATAGTTCTCCCTCTACAAAAATCCCATTCCATGCAGAGAAACATCATAAAATACACATTAGGGCTAATCATTGATTCTTTAGCTGCACTTCTGAAATGCAGGAAACTGCTTTTTTTCCAGAACATATGGTCTTTCAGATTTTTCAGCATATTTAACTAATTATTCAGATTGTTTAGAATTTTACACCTGAAAGTCAAACTGAGTATCAGACTTCAAAATGTACCGAGCATATCATATTAGGGATGCTCTGATGACACTTTTTCCTCTCCCAATACCGATTCCTATACAGATAATCAGGATTTAGATTAATTTACTGAGTACTGATCTGAAGCCAGTGCTCTTTTTCTTATTCATTTTAAAAATATGTCAATGTCACTGACTAGATCTGACTGGATCATTTTTCTAATGAGGTAATGAGGCTGTAACTACTACACATAACTTTGTAACTATAAGTGGATGCACCAACATTCATTTGAGGTTTGTGCAAAGTTATATTTTTCTACAAGGTTTATAAAGTTGTGTTTTTACCATAGACTGTATATAAGAAGTGGACGTAGTCGACGTGACGTCACCCATTGGTTTGTGGGCTGTTGTTTTGAAGCCTCTATTTCGGTATTTTGGCCGTCGCCATGTTGTTATTTTGCAACCACACAAACACACAAGACGCAACCAAACGCTGAATAAGACATTTTTAAGCGACCAAAAGGTTCTAATTAACTTTCGTGAGCTGAAAACACGGACAAGTCCCAGACCGGACAACGCCGTGGTGGCGACCTGTCAATCACAAGGTAGTCACGCCCTAAAGCATAAACTGCTTTACAGTCTATTTGACTCTAAATGGGACCATCATTTACTAAATGAACATCATGCTGTATTGATGAAGACTAGAAATTAGCAATTGAGACCATAAACTCATGTTTACAATGTTTACTGAGGTCATAAATCAAGTGAATATTTTTCTCATAGACTTCGATACAATCAGACTTCTTTTTGCAACCAGAGGAGTCGCCCCCTACTGGCTATTAGAAAGAATGCAAGTTCAAGGCACTTCCGCATACCCCAGAGTTGCCCACTGGTTTTTACCATGTGAATTACTGACTAACAAATAGTACATAATGCCTATCAATCCATTTAGTAAGGTCTCTATCAGCACCGATTACAATCTGGCGGATCAAATTGTTGCAGTCTTGCACTTTTTAAAATTTTAATTATTTTATGGGCAATTTTTATGCCTTTATTTCATAGCAATAGTGGAGAGATGACAGGAAATGAGGCACAGAGATGTAACAAAGGTCCTTGTCGGATTCGCCAAGCGCAGGTGATCACAAAATATGAAGGCTGAAATCTGAATCCATACAGCACACAGAAACACATACATATATATTTACAGTAAGTGCATGAGGGCTGCAGGTTAAGTTCCATTTGAAATCCAGCCAAAAGCTCAGTCCTTTGATGGTCAGCATGGGCTCACCTGGTTTCTGCCCCCTTTTGATGAACTAAGATAAGCTTAAGAGTTCTGAAGTATTTGCCAAATGGGCATAAAGCAGCCTCCGCTCCCAAGCGTTCCCCAGAACCCAGGTCTGGGGTTATGTAGACTGTTTAGTTAGAAATGATTGGTGGCCCTTCCTTTCACTCGCCTGCCTGGTACGCCACTTTATAAAGACTGCACTTAAATTCTTGGGCCATCCGAGGAGCAGACGGGCTGATGTAAACATAGTAAATAGCACATTCATCAGGTTCACTGAGTGCATGTCAACCAGAAATAACTGATCTGCTGCAAAAAACTAAATTTCACTGCATCAAATTTACATTTTAGAAAAAAGGGGGTAAAGCTACTGATGCCATTTGGCGAGGGCGATATAGTTACACATAGGTTGACTGACAGAGGATGACTTTCATGAAAACTTTCAAATGTGAACATACAGTAAAATACCATGAAAGGCATCAATTAATGCCAAAATGCCAAAAAATAAACTGAAATATTTATGCAATTTTACTATTTTACAGTAATTGATCTCAAGTAATGATAATGCGCATTAACGGACACTTACAATATTTTCATCAAGTGCACAAATTCTTCAACACAACATTGATTTTCCCTGCGTCATCCATGTGGCCTCCACAACTCCACAAGTCGTCGCACAAATCGAAGAAAGCAATTAGGCTAAACGACCGCAAGAAACAGCTCAAATATGTGAACGGGCCTCAAAGGATATTTTCATAGACTACGTCGGCTGTAGTTCCTTTTTGGGAGGAACGAAGCATTATTAAAGTATTTTAATCATTACCATATACATTTTGAGAGGTTATAATTAACACAAATAAAACCATTGCCAAGGCGATTGGCAGCCTCCAGACTGCATTGTTTTCCGTGGCACCGGGTGCGATTTTGTGGGAAATCTGCTGGATTCTCTGTGCAGCGCAAAAAAGGGTGAGCAGCAGACAGGAAGAGGTTTTTGCCGTCCTTCCAGTGAAAGTGAGCCTCAGAGCTTTTTAGAGCTTCTCACAATGGCGGATGGTGGAACGAGTGAAAGGCCAATGGAAAAATCACTTCCAAATGTTTACCCTCTTCAGTAAAGTGAAAGGGAAGACAAACGTCCACGGAGTGATGCAGAGGAGGAGGAGGAGGGTTGTTAAGTTCTTAACAGACTCTTTGACCCAAAGTGTCTGAGGTCTCTCTTTGATGCTGCCTATAGCGATATCGTCACCACGGTGAAGTGGGTGCAAATGTTACAGCTGATTCTGCTTATGTAGACTCTGCAGGAAGACCTCGAATACAACACAAAAGGCATATAAAAAGCGTATAAAAGCGTGTCCTGCCAAAGGTTTTGTGGGAATGACTTAGCAAGTAAGGAAAGGTCACATTACCCTGCTTTCTCCTAGCTTGCCTCTCACCATTTTCCTCCTCCTTTGCTTTCACTCCCCTCTCCATAACTCATTCTCATCTTCCTCTGTATCCCCCCCCCCCAAAACACCGCCACGTCAATCTCTCATCCAGGGTGATGATGGAGGAAATACGTACTTTGCTTTGCTGCTGATATACGACTACTTTTCAGACATGGAATGATTTAAAGGGAAAATGTATAGTGACTGCCAGAGGATTGGGTTATTTGATATTTGATTTACAAAAACGGCTGTCATAATGATTTAGAATGGGGGGGACTTACTGCATTGGTGACTTCGATTTCATAGACCCGCTGAAAGGAAGCTCGGTCGAAGAAAACCAACTTCCCGTTTCCCTCGTCTCTCTTCACAGAGGTCCCCGTTACGAGGAGCTTGTCGTCGGGGCTAAAACAGCAGTCGGTCCTAATAGAGAAAATCATACACATGCAATCATCAGTTCACGATCCACACATACTTTACAGTTGTTTCTCACATTGTAAAGTTGTTGGCAAGTCCAGTAGCTACGTTGACAGGCTTCTTGAAGTTACGTATATCCCACATCTTCAGAGTGTCATCGCCTAGAAAATAGAAAGAAACAACAGGTTAAGCCGTAAATTGTGATATTTACTTTTCTACGATGTTTACAGATATGCCCACTTTATGATAATCACAATCAGTTTGGAGCAAAAACATGCAGTTTTTTGCAACCTCAAAATTGTTGCAACAACTTATGAGACATAATAGAGCATGGGAATGGCCAACAAATCTTTCACTCATAATGTTCTAAACCCTTCTACATTTTCATAATTTATATACAGTATATACTGCTGACCTGCTA
>CAKAOH010018371.1:0-23706 GCA_916701665.1 Sebastiscus tertius
CACATTTTGGACAGACATTCATCATTCGCAGACAATGTATCCTAATGATTTTTTGTGAGCCACCAAGGTTGGTTAATTTTAGCTTTTTTTTTTAAATTTCTCCAAAACAGTCTTATGGATTGGCATGAAATTTGGTGCAGACATTTATTATGTATGTCATGATCAGGTCAAAGTTTTCATTTGTTCAATACTATGTGTGGACTCTTTGTATTGTTGAATTCACATTTTGAAGTATCACATTAGAACAGCTGTATGGAAACGTCAAGATTTGATAAAACTTCCTCAAATTGTAAAAAAAAAAAAAAAAAAAGGTTCTACGCTTGCTTGAGGTGTTTTTTTTTGCCTTTGTCAAAAGAGTTGATGCACTAAATGGGATGTGGAAACACCTTTGCCAAATAAACTCTGACGTAGCGAACATTTAACTCACATGACTGATCAGCTGTTTCTGCTGTCGCCGTCTTCCCAGATATTCCCATAAGCAAATGCCTTTCTTTGCCAGATAACATGAAACATGTCCATTACTGGCTGACATGAAAGAACAATTAAAACTCACCCAATTGAAACAAATTCCTGAAGACCTCTCTCCATTTTTCTCTCATAGATGTTTAGATGACCAAGTCGACTTGATTTGTTTCCGGTTCGCAACCTCTAATTCTTCTATTCTGTTTACTGGCAAATTACAGCCATGCGTAGCCTATTACTACCAAACTACACTGCAGCCAACTCGCCGAGTTTATTCGCTCAGTCCAGTTGATGGAAACACGCCTAATTCGCATTTCTTTTTTTTGCAACATTTCAAATCTCTTGTCAATATGTCAGTGGATCAATTTGTCACCTGATGTCGTTATAAATGGCTCTGTGTTTTTAAAAATCAGTAAACAGAATCATTGATAGCACTGTGTAATTCTACTCTAGGGTGCATCTTTTCCCTTTTAAACATGTAAAAAGGCACCACAAAATAATGCACTCCTCCTAAAACCTTTACAGCACTCAGGAGAAAATCCCACATGCAATGTCTGGTTTCCAACTTTCCAGGAGGTCATTATAGACTCGGAGAGATCACGAAGGGGAATGGGGAACAGTTCAGATTGCGGAGGGATGTGCACTTCAAAGGGCCGGTGTGTCCTCGGTGTTCATCCCACAGAGAAACGAGCAAGATAAAACAAAAGAGCTGTACATTAGCACCAAACACATTATCAAAGGTTTCTAAGGGTGTCAGAACGGCAGTAATCATGCCGTGGTCTCCTGCGCTCCTGTTCAGAGGAGTTGTTTGTGTTACGGATAATAAAGGAGCTGAATTCAAAGCCGCCATCTCGTAACGAATTTGGAATTTGTTTACAGTCGGTCAGCGGAAGTATAAAGCAAACAAACAACTAATATGAGTTGATCCATCTATTTCCTTTCCGCCTATCCTACCCCACGCAAACAGGCACATATAAACCCCACACTTTAAGGCTCAGCTCTAAACACTGAGCCGTCATGCTGCCCAATATGAACTGATTTTTTTTCTTTATTTTGCCTGTTTGTGATGCAGTTCCATCTATTTGACCTAAAAACAAAGACATGAATGCAAATTTGTCCTCATGTGAGCCTGTTAATAATTAGGAACAAACAAACTCAAGGTAACGCCTGCACACTACTCCATGCAACAAAAACTAGAAGGGTGTTTAGATTCAATTTCTGTACATGTACTCAAGATTTCTTCTTTCCTTTTTTTCGTCTAACTTAATCGAATATTTTTTGATGATGATGATGATGATATTACTTTGTCAGCTTAGGTCTGAAATTCTTCTTGCATTTCAGGAGCTCCATTTGACAAGAAATTGAAGACAATAAACAAGGATACATACTGTACATTTACAGTTACTGCAGACAATATATTCAAGACCCTTCGACATACATTTGATCTGCGATTAGGCTCCATATTTAATTTCACAAAAGAGTGCTTAAATCAGGACATGGTTGGGGTCAGAGACAATGTTGTTAGCCAGCCTTAGGATATTATTATGGTAGGCTGATTGATACAGTTTCTCGAGGATCAGATTTACATTTGGTGGAGCTGTTTTGACTTTAAAGTTGTGGACAGACACTTGTACCATGTGGTATTACAATACTGTAGAACACTTATACTTACAGAAGTAAAGATCAAAAGAAGAATTTGTCTACTCGCCCCAAAAGATCTAAGGCAGCGGAGAAAAATAAATTCTTTGTTTTGTCCTTTTGGAGAGAAGTTCAGTGTGGTCTTTCCAGGACAGCAGATGGTCTATCATTACACCCAAGTACTTCCAGTATATGATAGTACCTGCTTGATGTTTTCTTTATGGATAACAACAGGAACTTTATGAGAGTCAGATGGTGGATTTAGTGTTAATATCAAGGGAATTGTTATTACTCCACTCGACCACTTTGTTGGTGCAGCCCAGGGACGTCAGAGTTAACAGAGATATTAGAGCTTTTGAAGGTAGGTGATGTAGTTTCTGATATGTGTTCATGAATATGACATAATGCTTATAAATAACATGGCTTTTGTACTACTGTTTTTTTAATGTACTTTATTGAATAATTAATTGTTTGTGGATGTTTTATCACTCTGTTTTTTTGGATGAACCACACCTGCCATAATAGAGCTTGTTTGTTTATGGGTGTAGATGATGTATAAATCTGGTGTAGTTTACACTTTTCAAAAATTCGGACCTGACAAAGATCCAAGCAGGATTGAAGTCATTAATACATTTTTGTGGTGTGCGGGTGTTACTTTTTCCTTACTAATGCTGTTTTTCTGATGGCCTTGCACCTATAATAATGTGCATATAATAACTCAAACACATTTTCTATGTATTCATATTATTGTGGATAAGTAGTACTAAGAATCCTGATGTCTAATGACTTTTCACAATAAGAGCACTTTAATAATTCAGAGTACAGATAGATCTAAGTGTTCGCAGCGTTCTGAGTATAATTGAATTGAAATGGCAAAATGTTTTCGTGTCAAAGTGGCTTTCCATCAGTGAAAAAAGAAAAACGTGTTCAGTCAAACAGACACTCGGCTACATTAGTGTAGGCTGAATGCAAGGTAAACAGACTAATGCTCACATTGACGTTGAAGTTGGCTGCCCGTTGTCAGTCCTATCTGGTTCGTGATAGTAGCCCGTCGTTCCCACCCAGGCGTGGGTCCAAGGGTCAGGGGAAGACTGCCCTGCCACAGATGCCTTGGCACGGCTGGCTGGATGGACCCTCAAGGCTCGGGAGATTAGAGCACTAAGTCTTCCCTCCACTAGGAACCAAAGGCTTAGGTGTTGGTCTTAGTGTTTGAAAATAACGTGGAATTAAGAAAACAGCAGAGATGGAGGTATTTGCCAGATGCCCTCTCCGTGTGAACAGACTGGCAAATACCTCGCTGTGCTTAATTCCTTCCTTTTCCACCGGTGGTTGGTCATTAGGGTTGTATTGGTAATAGCTCTATACCAGTATACTATTAATACTTTTAGTAAGGTGTAATTTTGTGGCATACTCTTATGAAGTTTTATGTCTTTTATTATGCAAGCAAAGAGAATATATTAGAGCAAAACTACCGACTTAAGTTAAACAGAGATTATTAACCCTCTCATATTTGTCTTTGTTTTGTCTCTCCAGCTGAAGAGTACCATGCAGCATATCAACCTCCAGATCACCCACGACACCAAAGAGTAAGTCTTCCCGCGACTGACATCTGTTTGTGTCCGTTTCTCCATTCTCCTACTGAAACTGAGCCACAGCAGATGTAATGTTTCCTCTTTCATCCTCTCATGGTGCTCATTGACATTTTGTGCTGAAGTGTCACTTTAGTGACCTGGAACAAAGACAGAGGACAGCTGAGAAGAGAAATTGTGGTTTTCAGTAGATCATTTTTTTTTCCTCTTTGGCTATAAGTGAGTTTGCAGTCACAAGTTTTCAAAATGTAGCTTCAGGCCGTTTGACAACTCTCCGTTTAGCTTTTAGAGGTGAATGGAAGTAGAAAGTAGAGCTCTCTGGAGGCAATTAGCTTACATTTTTCAGAACTTCAGCTGCACAAAAGCTCTGTCTCCACTGGATATTTCCACTAATTGCCAAACTCAAATGACTACTCAAACTCCGATGTAACTTTTCATTTGTCACAAAGTAGGAAATCCCATCAGAAGTGTTTGAAAGCATAGTTTTACACTTCAAGGTTCAGATGGAAGAAGTTGAAATGGGTCTTCTTTTTTTTAACAGAAATTAATTCAAAAAGGTAGTTCAAACTCCTTTGTCCAGAAGCATATTACAGCTAAAATAGTACGTACTCATTAACCAGAAGACGGTATCTTCACTCTAGCTTTAAAACTGAGCCCGCTACAACCTAAAAAATCACAAGTTGTGTTGATACGTTAAAGAAATTAGTGGCGTTAAAATAAATTCTGCGTTAACGCGTTATTATCGCATTAACTTTGACAGCCCTAGTTTTGAACACACCTGATGCACCTCGGCAGCCCTTACTGTTGGATCGGAGAGCTGGAAAATGGGCAGGAAAGGGGGTCTGGAGGTCTGGAGCTGGGAACCCAGGGTCTAGACTATAGGCTAGAATAAATATAATTAATGAAACAGTATTTAGGCTGTGATATGCGTAAATAATAAAGTCATTATTTAACAATAGCAAGTTTTGTTTATAAGCTTTTTGGGCATTATTTATAGTAATAATAATGGTCCAAAAGTATAGAAAATTGCATAGTTTTAGGTGATAAAAACTGATCTTCTCATGGTGCCACTGTGCACACTGGCCTATGGCTCAATAATCTAGCTTTGTTTTGACTTATTGTTGACGTATTGTCTTATAACTGATTAGGAAGACACTCCATTCACTATTTGTCGTTGTCCATTGACGGAGGGGTTCTGAATTAAAGTTACTGTGGCATATTGTGAAAGGATTGGAGGGCCTCCAAAACGTTCATAGCCGCCTCAAGTAATATTAAGGCACCTCTGATGTTCTTGTGTAGCTTCTTAAGGAGGATTTCAACCCCTAGATTTATTTTACTCCAGTGCGGTTATGTATGACAAACGACAGAGAACCTACATCCTTTTGATGCCAATAGGTTGATCAGAGAAGCTGCTTTTGCACCTGTGATTTACTGAGTGGCAGTCCACTTCAATAGATGATATTTGACCTTTTGGGATAAAGAAGACCATGATTTGTGGTATTTTCTGAATAAGTGCCAGTTTGGGGATGTGTGAATGACTGCGATGGCGGGGAGGCGAGAGAAAAAAATGTGTAGATATAGTTTTAAAAGAGACGACAGAGAAACGGTGATAGAGGTGAGTAGAGGACAAAAAGAGACAGCGACGGAGAGTCGAGGGAAGACGGGAGTGAGAGCGACTGACAGCCGTCCTCAATCTGACATCTACAGTGCTCTACAGATCCAGCAGTGTGAATACTTAAAAACCAGCCGAGGGAGGGGTGGAGGGAGAGAGGGCAGGATGCCGCTCAGAAAGGCCGTCTCGTCTGAAACTTGAAATTTGCTGTCAAGAGAAAGCATCAGTGTTTCACAGGCTGACATTCTGAGCTAAACTTGACACAATCGCCATGGTCGATTTTCCTCCGCGATTCCTTCCACACGAGCACACGAGCACACACAACTGCACTCGCTGTAATTAAAGATCCTAAAAAAAGCTCGTCCAGCGTCTAAATATGTAAATGGAGTCACAGACGGAGTAGTGACAGCCTTCAAGCCCTCGCTTTTCTTGCTTTTTCCTCCTCATCTTTAGAGGACTGCTGATTATCCAGGCCTCTAAACTGCAGTGGAAAAAAAAAAAAAGAACATTAAATGCTCAGCCCGATGCCAACGTTCACCATCTCTGGTGACATGAAGTGAGCCATCAGCTCTATAGGGAGAACAGTTACACTTTAGAGAGCTGTGGTTGCTAACCCTTAGAGTACGCACTGTGCACCTCCAGGCCTATGGGAGTTAAAGGCGGCATGTTGGTGTGACACAAAAGGGAAAGACAGTTTTGTGTAGACAGCTGAGTGAGCTTGAAAATAAATCTCCAGGAATCTTGTTTTTGTTCAGCTCAAGCCCAAAACAGCAGAACTAAAGGCACTCTGATAAAAGTCTTACATTTCCAAGCCAAAAATAAAGCGGACAGAAGGTAAACGAGACTGACAGACAGGTGTGTGTGTGTGTGTGTGTGTGTGTGTGTGTGTGTGTGTGTGTGCTTGGCCCAAGCTCTCTCTCCTCGCTCTGTCTCCATTCCCATTAGAGGAGCGTTCTGGTCTGTGGCAGCCCAGAGGGTTTGAATGGCACAGGCTCAGGGTAATGGGAACACGGGGATACAGATTGGCAGGATACTTTTTTTATTTTACTGCCAGTTCCATCATCAGTAGCAGCAGCACTGCATTTATATTACCTTGTACTATTTCTTTTATATCACTTCTATATTTGTATGCTCTCATATTGACTATTGTTTAGAAAGCACAGAGCCGCAGAGTCCCCCCCCCGCCTGGGGGTCACATAGCAGAACATAAATATTGATGTTGAAATCCATTCACACAAACAGACCTTTTCAGAGCAGTGTTTTTGACTTGTCATAGCAGGGAAAGCACAGGTGTGACTTAATAAAATGAATGATGCAGCCACTAATAGTGTTATTAATTAGACCTGTTGGTCTGTTAGTAAGACTTCACATTAAGAGTCTGACCTTGAAAACAATAAAAACTAAAAAAAAAAAAAAAAGTGTTTACTTAACACGTGCATTAGACCAGTGGTTCTAAAAAAAAAATGTATTGAAATATTTTAACCCTCTGACCAGTGCACAACATTTTGGTAGGCAAAAAAAAAGCCTATTTAAAGATGTATAATACAGCGCCGCGCCATCAGTGCCTGATTTACTAAACGACAACCCTGTAACTGAAAAACACTTAAATGCTACATTTCAAATGTTACTGAATGGTATTTTGTTGGCTCTGTGTTTGATAAAGACATTCCTACTAAATGAAAGCAGAGATTAATAATTGGTGTCAGAATAATACTTTTAATATAGCGTTGGTACTGCCACATACAAGACTGCTTTAAACAGCCAGTCAGTAAATCAATGTTTCAATTGCAGCATATTGTTCTCTTTGTACAATTCCTTTGTGATTGTTATGTACAGATTATTTGTTCAAACAGTCCTTTATTCATCTGCCTATTTACTGTAACATTATCAGATTTAAAATGGCTCAGTGGTTTTTAATGCAATGGTTACTAACACGCTCAAAATTAAAAGGGGAATCGAAATATAGGATTGCTATGTCTCCTCTGGAGAATCATCAGCACGGTTCATATTGAGGCCACTTCAGCTGGCTGAATCATCCTATTTTGTATTGGAAAGCAGCACAGAAAGTGTGTTTTTTATATGTCTCTTCTTGGCTTTGTGTCGTTTCTCAGGAGGCCAGACACAGTTAAACAGAAGAACGCCTTCCCGCCAAACTTCATCCACTCTCTCGACTCCACACACATGATGCTGACGGCTCTCCACTGCTACAGGTATCACTCAACACACTCTACTTAGAGCACGGACATCTGGAACACCTTAAAAAAAAAAAGAGATGAAAAACAGAGATGCATGTCTTGTATCTCCTCTTCCCCATGCAGAGTCTCTTTTTATAAAGGTAGTCTGTCATATGCTTGTGACACAGACTCTCCATGTATGTATGATCTCAAGTAGCTTTGATAATGTACCCTCTCGTCTTGAATGTAATTATCACCTCAGATAAGCATTGTATGATGTCTTGTAATATTAGCTCAATTCACAAAATGAGGCTCTTGACAGGTGTGATATCTCACACTGGCTTTGAATGAACGTCCGCCAGGATTTTAGCAATTATTGCCGCTGTAATGCACCTTCTACCTAAGTCTACCTATTTTTAATGACGGTCTACTCTCTCTTATACACGACGTGGACTATCTTCATCCGTTTGTTTGTTCCCTCTCCTCTTGTCTCAGCGCTGGCCTGACGTTCGTCTCAGTTCACGACTGTTTTTGGACCCACGCCATCACTGTGGACACCATGAACAAGGTATCACATTACAGTACAGCCTTTTTTCTTTTTACTCACGCCCGTCCACGACCATTCCACGTCCTCATCATCCATTCAGAGCTGTTTCATCCTGTCTGATCATGTATCATCAGGTTTCTTTTTTTTTTTTAGTCTACAAATGCAAAAGTCTCTCACTGAGTGACGAAGTTACACGATTGGTCGGCCACGTGTTGTAGTTTCCTCATTGGTCGTTGCTCTTTCAAAATGAAAAGGTGGGGAACAGTCCTTTATGCAAATGAGCCCGTCCAGCGCGATGCGTCCGGCTCACAAAACTTGGACCAAGCTGTCAAACTAGGCGATCTAGTTCTCAAATGAAGCGAGATTCAGCAGTGGCATAGCCTATTTCTCGCTTAAAATGTTTTCAGAAGTAGATTTTGGTGGATTGTTCGCCATGTTGTTTCCTGTTTGAAGGGCCAATTGAGTTGAGCAGCGCGTCCCCTAGCGCCCTCGCCGGATCTGGTGGAAATGTACTGCTGGAATTAACATTATAGACATGACCACTGACTATTTGTATAACAATTTAGCCACAAATTCACAGACTTGACCGTACGCGGCCCAGACATATACTCTGTTTTGACCGAGTCTTGTTGCAGATTAATTGAAGCTTAAGGTGGCACATGTGATTCCATTCCTCTGGCTCTCTCTTGCCTTTACATCCAGACTCCCTTTTTGTAGCCTCCTTCTGATAAAGTAGAAGCTTTAGCTTCGTGAAGCCGGTAAAAAAAACCAAAATCTTTTCACAGTTTCGTACATTTACAGGCTGCTGGTAGCACCATTAGACAGAGTCTGTTGTGCTGAATAAATGGCTGTCTGCCCCAGCCTCCTGAAACTAGCTTGTCAACAGACCCAGACCTAGACTGAGACGCTGCAGTAGCATAAAATTTATCAAATTACCATAAAGTCCCAGTTCTCTGTAAATGTAGCTTCAGAGCACAGTCACAGTTTTATGTCTTCATCCAATCTCGGAGGAGTTACAACCAATGAAGCAGTTCTCTCTCAGTACATTTATTCTCTCTCATATTCTCGATGTGTGAGCGTACGCTTTCCTCATTACACAGGTAATTGAACACAGCGGCGGAGGAGGGGTATTCAATATCTTAGTCAACACCTAAGCACATCAAGAAGGTCCTTATATTAATGGCGACTGAGCCTTCCTTCATCACTCACCCCCCCCCTATTTAACTGAACCCACTGGCTGCCAGTATAGACGGGTTTCTGAGTGACGTCATCATACGTGCTCACGTGGGGGGTAGAAAACAAACCGCAATGACCAAGAGCTTGAAGATCAACATGAGGACCTGTTTTTGTTCTTTAAACTGCACGAACCACAAAAGTAATGCGTGGAAAATGTCCAATATTCCAAGAAGGAAACCTCCCTGTTAGCTCCACTGACCAGATCCCTGCATTTTAATAAGGCGGTGGATAGTTTTTGCACAGAAAGCTGTGAGAAAAGAAACACCTGTGTTAGGTAAGGCAAGACAGCTCACACTGTTACTGTGTGTTTATGACTCTTTAATGAATAATGCAAAAGTTAATCAAGCTCTATGATCAGTGCTTGGCTGATCAGTTTCACTTGTGTTTAGAGCTTCAGTGTGGTACTTGGTGACAGCTGGTAGAGGAGGCAGACTGATGATTTTGGATGAAAAATGCGTCAAACTTCCGCTTGTTGTATTTCAGAGAAAAATAAGTCACTAAAACTTTATTGGCAAAGTGCATTTCCATCTACCTGTTTTAATGCAAATTTCCTATTGCGCATAAAAACACCGGAATGGAAACGCCTGAAATTCGCATAAACGAAATATCGAAAAAAAGGTGTTACGCTCGGCTGAGGTGGAATAGTTGGTGTATCGATAAAAGCAAAATATGACAAAGTGCAGTGGAAAGAGACTTACAAAGTGAATCTTAAATCATTAGAAACATCAGATCTGTGTGGAGCAATTAGGAGACTTTAACATTCCTCAAATGAATACATGAAACAAACGAGCCATATTTCCATCACGTTTTCATTAGTTTGAGGTTTGACTGGCCCTCTTTTAATTAAAGCATCTCGTTGCACCCTCGTCTTTTACAGCGGTTTAATGGCAACCGACTGGAGAATTAACACCACCAACTGTTAATCTCGATTCGGCCAACACAACAACAAACTTGCGATACATTTGGATGAAAACTTCACATTAATTTCCATTGAGTGAAGCTTTGCCTGTATACACTGCAAACGTGAGGTTTTGCACACATGCATACCACAATGAACTTCAAGCAGGCAAATATTTAGGGTCTGGCATATATTGAATGTTTAAACAGCATGAAGTTCATACATGCTAACATGTTTTTATGCCAACGTTACTTGTGTAAGCGGGGGCTTCTGTGCTCTCAACCTCTGCTGACTGTTCATTTCTCACTAACTGTGTGTAGTTTGTGTTAGCGTTAGCTTATCACTGCTACTAGCTGCCGTTTCTAACTGGAGTTCGATGTGTCATGTTAGTTAGCCAGACCCACCAGATGTGCCGCATACCAATCTAGCACGTTTCTGTATTTCTAAATATTCAAAATGTCCACATATAAGCTGTCATTAAATTGTGGCAACAACGGTGTTTGAGCTTTTCTGTCGAGGGTTTGGACCAGAGTAACTCAAAGTGCACTTCTCTCTGCCTCTTCTTCCTCCTGTCAGGTCTGTCGGGAACAGTTTGTCGCTCTGCACAGCCAGCCAATCCTTCAAGAGCTGTCCACCTTCCTGCTACAGAAATACTGCACCGCACTCCCGTGAGTTTACACACCTGCATGCAGGAACACATTTGAATGTGCAACACTCACATACACACATGAAGTTCCTGTGAGTCTAAAGAGCAACACCGTGGTCAGCTGTCTGTCAGGTTTATGATGACAAAAAAAAGCTGTTTTTCATAGCCTCTCCTATTCAGGTACAAATACTTAGTCATACAGTATCTACATGTCTTAGTTACAAGGTCATATTTTTACACTTAGTTACCACCATCTGCAGCTTGTGCCTCTTTTTCTGTTTGAATTATTCTCACATAACAACCATCAGTCTCTGTCTCTTTCTCTGTCTGTGTTTATGTAGGATCTTTATGGACTTTTATGGTACAGACAAAAGCCATCATACACTGAACATGCAACTCCTCCATGTACAAACATTATAAAACAGTCCAAACAGAAGGTGCACACACACAAGAGATTATGAGATTGTAAAAGTTATATTAGCGTGCCAGAGTTTTTCCTCCACTTGTCCGTGACATTAGATCCAAAATGATTTCCCTCTCTCTCTCTCTCTCTCTCTCTCTCTCTCTCTCTCCGTACATCTGTCTTGGCCTCAGGCTGGGTTATGCTCATCATCTGACTGTGTTTTTCTCTCTTTGGGATAATTGGACACCTTCTCTACAGCCTTTACTCCACAGCAGCCCTCGCCGTCTTTGTCTTTCTCCCTCCCTGTCACACAGACACATTACTGTTCCCTAAGCCTCGCAAACACATTATTCATTCTTGTAGGCACCACAGAGAGAGAGACGAGTGGGAATAGAAAGACTTTTTGGATTCCTTCACTTGCTGCAATGTGACTGTATAGATTTCTCCCTACAAGAATGTGTTAAATATAATACAACCCCCTGCTTTAAATAGATTTTTTTTTGCTAATTAGACCCTTACAATATATTTAGTAGGGCTGTCAATCGATTAAAGTATTTAAAGAAATGGACAACTGAGAAAGTGCTGTTGTCTTTGACTCAGCACATCTACAGACACACAAACATGTTCTTCTCAGAGTTACTAAACTTTTTTTGTTTCTATTCTCCTTGTTTGTGGCAGGACTGAGGCCAAGAACAAGAAGTACCAGGAGTACAGGAGGCTGATGCTGCTGCTGGCCAAAGTGCCCCAGACAGGTCAGTTTCGATGCAGCTGTTTGGCTCCCAAACACCTGGCTTTGCCAAGGCTGGGGTATTGTTTGAAGGCGTCAACATGCAGGATGCTGTTTTTTTTTCCTAATTGGATTGAAGAATACTTGTATGTCCTGAAGCTCTGTCTGAGGTTAGCAGGAAATGACAGGAATGCTATTAAATTGGGTTCTCGCACAACCCTGTATTTTCTACCCTGGTTATAATTGCTAATTGTTGTTGCCTATTGTCTGTATAGTTATCCCGTTGTCTGTAGTTGGTTGTCTAGCTGTCTGTGTTGCCCAGACATGGTATTCAGCTTGCTCATTCAAACAGCAAAATCCACTGAGTTTGGCTAAAAATCAACTTTTCAGCTTCAGTAATGAGTGGTGTGTTCATGTCTGCCTGCGTGGCCACTAGCAGATCCAGATTCGCTTGTTTTCCACTGTCTATTGTTGTCCAGAGTGGAGGTACAGAGGCAGCGTCTCTCTCTGTCAGTCAGGTGGATGGAGGCTTTGCTGTTATGTAACCCCTCGCTCCATCTCCATCTGTACAGTCTGCTTGGCACTGACAGCTGGTTGTATAAATTGATTACTGTTAATTGTGTCCCTCCTCTGCATAATCAGCTTATGTGGTTGAGACCAGTCAGGTGTGCTCCTGAGGGGTTTGTGTGTGTGTGCACACTGTGCTCAATGTTCAATATGAGACTCGATGGATGTGGACTAAAATCCACTATAATCTTCACTGTGAAGGATGCTGAACTTGTTATTAAGGTGAATCGGGTTTTACTGTGTGTAATCCAGCAGGACATCAGATGGAGAAAAAAGGCTGGAGAGCACACTGAATAACTTACATCACTGTGTTTCAACAGCTAGGATCTTACTTTAATGATGATACAGTAGTTGTCCTTATAGCAAACGCTTTAAATTATTCTGTGCGCTCATGTCTTCTCTCTTTTAAACACTGGCATATTTACTTTGGTATCATTTGATATGAGTTTGTAAGACCCAAGGTGAGTGGTTGTCTCACACAACGCAGAACATTACGTCATCATGGTAACAGTCTGTTTGTGTGTTACCATGATTACATAATATTCTTACACAACACAGTAACTTCAGAAAAATACAAGATACAAAGTGCAAACATAATACTGCGTGGAGAGGATTGAAGTTCGGAGCTCCTTACTGCGAGCATATTAATGAACAAAAACTGTTTTAAAAGGAACAGTGTGTAACATTTATGGGGATCTATTGGTAGAATATAATATTAATAAGTATGTTTGGTCACACTTCATTTTACAGGTCCACAAATTTCATGATAATTAGGTGATAATTAGCAAGTAACCTATTTGAAATTTCTTTGGAAATAGCTGCCAAATTACCCCAAAATTTACCTCAAAAATGTCTGCAAATTACTTTATTATAAACGTTATTTAATAATTATATGCTAAAATAGCATATAGTCGTCAAAATAGGGCCCTTAGGCTTGAGAAGCGGCTGTATGCTGCTCTTCATCGGAGGTGGAAAACCAAAACTAATATAAGATATTTCTGATCAGGCACAAATCTCACCATTGTGTTACTTATTGTCTACACAAATGTAACCTGGGAACTAATGTCATGATTCAGCACGTGTTTTTTTTTAAGAAATTTCAAAGAAGTTATTTGATAATTATTAGCTATTTACCAGCAGACATGGAAATAAAGCATATCAATTAACTTTGTATTCTTTTCCTGGAAATGTATTAAATAAATTACCAGCTATGTATTACTGCTTATTGGGAAATAGCAAAATAAAATTATTAAATAATATTTATAATTGATATAAAATAATAATAATAATAAAAGTCCAGTCAAGACAGCCAAACAAAGTAATTTGTGATAAATATTAGGGTAATTTGTCAGTAATTCAAAAGAACTTTCAAATAGGTTACTTGCTAATTACAATGGAATTTACGGATATGTAGAATGAAGTGTTACCGTATGTTTTCTTTAGTGTATAATCACCTGAAAATAACAATCGTTGTGTTTTCATTACCTTAGAATGAGCCGTTTATATCTACATAGGGAGCGGGTTCTCTTCATGGAGCCGCCATGTTTCTACAGTAGCCCAGAACGGACAAACCAAACGCTGGCTGTAGATCGGACCATTCGCGGTTTCATGTTTTTGCGTTGGCCACCGTAGTTCTCCTACACGCTTGGCACACGGGAGAAGTTTCAGTTGGTTGTAATCTGCAAACTCACCGCTAGATGCCGCCAAATCCTCCACGCTGCACCTTTTAAGACAGAGTTTATATCAGTTCCTCGCACGTGTTAATGTTTTGATGGGTACCTAGACATTTATTAGTTAGTTAATACATTATCTTAAGCATTCATATTAACATCATTTTCTAGCTACGGTAAGTTTCTGCATTCTTAAACTTTTTATGGCCTTACCTCAATAATTCAGGCTGCAGCTCCTGCTGGTGTAGTCTGCTGTCAGAGAGGCAAAGAGCACACAGAGTGCAGGACAGGGCCTCATCCCAGAGCTGAAATTAATATTCAAGAGGTGTATTAAAGCTCATAGAAACGTTACTGGTGGTGCCCAGTAAAACTATAAAGTTAAAATTAAAGTTCCTGAGTTTGACCCACTTAAAAAAAAAAATCAACTTCTCCTCGTCTATGTCTCATAAAGATTATAATCCACCTCATTACAAACTACATCCTACAGGTCTTAGAAGTTTCCTTAAAGGTGCTTTATACGATATTCAGAGTATTAATATAGCATCAAAGAATTATTTGCTATGTAAAGATATAGATGAGTAATGTCTACCTGAGCAGAGGATGAAGACTGAGAGAACTCTCTCTCCGTTTGTGTTGTAATACGAGCTTCTCTGTCTTTTGATGACATCGCCGGGCCGGTCGCGTGCAAACGGTACATTGTTTCATCATTAAATTCACTCTATGTTTAAGTCAAAGCCTGATGTTGCCTTACACATAAAAGAATGATCGCAGTCACTTAGTCACATAGTGAGGCATACAGTTTATTAATTAAACACTGGTATCGGATCGGTACTCATTATTCGCCGATACCCAAAGCCCAAGTATTTGTATTGGGACTGAAAAAGTTGGATAGGTGCACCCCTATTTTTTTTCTGGGTTAATAAATTATGGATCAGTTCATAGACTAGCGTACTCGTCAATACCCAATCCCGAATTTTGGGCAATATCGGACGCATTTCCGATACCTGTATCGGAATCGATATCAGAACAACGACAGTTAGCATACCTATCCTGTAATAGCATGTAGTAAGTTTTGTTATGTTATTTACTTTCTGTAACTACTGTCCAGACTACTTGTTCAAACTTTAACCTGCTCTGACACCTCGCCTCTTACCTCTCCAGGTGATTTTGATCTCCAGCAGGTGAACGAATCCACATATTTCTTCAGCTGAGAGACTCATGAGGGCGACCCAGCCGAGGGAGATTGATGGGATTGACAGAGTGCGGCAGGGAGGCTGCAGACCTCCCGCGTCTCCACTGGCTTTTGTCTCCCTTAGACATCAGGACATTGATCCAGCTGCGTGCTGCCTTCCTCCTCATCCACAGGCTGGCTGGAGCTGTTAACACACAGTGAACCCGGCTGATTAACTGGAAGACAGGGTGGGACACTCATCCAGGTGAAAATGATGAGGGAATCAGCGCCGGATGGGAATGTTAAGACTTCAATCAGTGAAAAGTACCTCTTATAATGGACGCTGAGACCATATTCAGGTGTGTGTGTGTGTGTGTGTGAGTGTGTGTACATGAGCCATACTGACTTCATCACTCAGCAACACTTCTGCTGCTCGATAAACTTTTCACCTACAAACTGTAATTGCTAGTGATTGGTGGCGTGAAGACCTCCACAGAGCGCTGACTTGCCTCTGCGCCTATCCCACCTAATCATCGATCCCATCACTTACTGTATGACAGGATGATCCCTGAGACGATATTCAAACATTTAAACATTTTCTGAAGAAGTTTGAAAAAGAGACGTTTAAGAGGAAACATACTGAAATGGAGGATACAGGACTCTAAGAGAAATGTGGAAGGACGAGTCAAGGACATCTTGTGTCACAGTGTACTCTTGATTCTTACCTTCTCGGAGTGACTAAGCACCCGACAATTGCCCTAAAATAAATGTGTTTCTTAAAATGTCTCTCCTTAGTCATTCAGTGATTCAAAGAAATAGCTGATATTCTTAGTGTGCTTAAATAGGATGAATGAGAGAGCCTGTTATTTAGTTATATCTGCATATTTCAGTTCTATTGTGTATCATGAGATGAAGGCCTCCTTTTAGATGCACCACAAAGGGTTTGCAGGCTTCACTAATCAACTCAGATCTTATTTTTCTGGGCCAGTGCCGCATCTAGAAGTAAAAATAGCAGAAGTGCTATCTGATCATTGCTGGAAACGTTACAGCAGTTTCAGACAAAAGGTGCCGTTGATGTTCAAAGGCAAATGTAGACTCAGCCAAACAAAGCTGGCTGAGTGACAATGTAATGAAATGGAAATAATCTGCGAGGGGGCATGAATAGTGCGCTGATTAGACTGTAGGTTTTCACAGGATTTGCATGGAGATGCTCCTCATATTTTATGACGGGCATGAGACTAGACTTGTGACTTTGATCAGCTATTTTATTATTTTGGTAAAAAATGCGCAATCACCTAATGACTTGATTTTACAGTGAACTCTTCTTTGAACTGTGTTATTCATGCACAATGTGCTTTCTGTGGGGACCAGCCATAAATATTGAATATTAGAAATTAGAATTGATAATATAACCTGATTTCCTTTCGTGTTTACAGACATTTCAAATGAAAGCAGACCTTTAACGGCACCAGAAAACAACAACAACAACTTGGATTTAGTTGTCTAGTTTTGTGTATTACAGGAATAGTTCTGGGAAATGTGCTTTTTTGCTGAGAGTTAGATGAGAAGTTAGGTCGTGTCTAGATGATGCCCCACAATTTGCAAAACTCTCACGAGATGGTTAAGGTTAGGCATTGACCTTGAATAGTTAAGCTTAGGATAGGTGTCAGGCAACGAGTCTTGTGAGAGTTTTAGCAAGTTTTTGCAAACTGCGGGTTACCATCTAGACACATCCGAGAAGTAACGTCTCATATCTCTAAACTAACTAATACAAAGCTTGAGCTAGTAGCCGCTTAGCTTAGCATAAACACTTAGAAGACAATAGCAATAGCTAACATGCCTGGCTAGCTGACTGTTAAACTAAAATGCCCGACTGATCGGGTTAGCACTAGTCACTCACAATAGCTACTGTTTACTTCACCCTGGCATTTTGTTCAATAAAACGATACTAAAGGGGGAAAAATAAAGCTAGCAGAGCTAACAAACTTTCTAACAGTCAGTTAGCAAGCTCATTAGCATAGCTCAGCCGCAAACGGGACAATCATTTCATGCAGATTATTCAAAAGATGTAACATATATTTGTACCATCAATTCTGTCTTATAACCGTCTGCGAACCATTGTTCTTTTGTCCAACAGTTGTGATAGCTTCCTCTTTTTTGGACTCCAGCTCTCCATCCCCTCAAAGGTCAGCACTGTCAAGACGGCTTGCTCTTGGCAAACAGCGCAGATTCACGTGTCAAATTTCACGTGCAGAACATTCATATTTCAGTTTTACTGCTGGATGCTGGATGTACCAACGTTACAACCAAACTCCTCTTCACTTCCTTGGAGTCAACGAGCACCGAGCGCAGTGGTTGAAGAAGTACTCAGATCTTTCACTTAAGTTAAAGTAGCAATACTACAGTGTGAAAATACTTTGTTATAAGTAAATGACCTGCATTCAAAATCTTACTCAAGTAAAAGTACAAAAGTATCAACATAAAAATATACTCAAAGTACAAAAAGTAAAGGTATTTTATTTAATTAGTGATGCAGTAGTGTGTTTCTAATTTTCATAACTTTAAAAGTAATGAAGTTTATATATTGCTGAGTATTAATCTGAATCTGCAAAGTAACTAACTAACTAAAGCTGTGATGTAAATGTAGTGAAATCAAATATTTGCCTCTGAAATCAGTGAAGTAGAAGTATAAAATAGCATAAAATGGAAATACTTATATAAAGTACAAGTACCTAAAAAAAAAAAAAAAGTACCGTACTTAAGTAAATGTACTTAGTTCCACCATTCCACCACGGACCGAGCGGTTCTCGACACCGCTGCAAGCAACACTTCCTCGGCGCCAAGCAATCAGCCCGCTACGAACAGCCACGCACTATTAACGGACACTAGCCCCCGACAACACTGCAAGTAACAATATCGGTAACCAAGCAATCGGCCCGCTCCGAGCGGGCATCACACTAGTAAGATAAAAAACTAACAAGGACATTTGACACCGGACTAAGACTAAATTTAAAAGAATAGCTGCCAGAATGAAAAATACATTAGAGTAATAATGATCTTCTCATGTAACTCTCAGGAAGAAAGCAAACAAGCGTATTTAACTGAGTCGCTTTATCAGCCGCGTTTAGTAAAGGAAGGTTAAATAAGACTTGACATTAAGTGTGATGTGAGCGTGTCCTTCACACTGAACCTGCCACCATCTAGATGTAAAGTCAGACTAAGCCAAGGTCTCCTTAGAGCCGGCGTCGGCCCAGCGTGTCTCTACGTCTCTTTGAGGCCAGCTGTCAAGGACATAGCTCTCCTGTTAAGTGCTCTCAGGATCTCACATACTTAACACATACAGTATAACATTTCACAACTGAACCTCTGACACACGGCTGAGGAACAAATGTAGTGCACTACATGACCTGAGCTCAACACCAACGAGTGGTCATGGGTGGATGGATGCTGAGGGTTTAAGTGTCTCAATCAATAGCTGTGACTCTGTGGCAGCTATGAATTAGCTTTAAAATGCTGGCAGTTTATCACTAAAAATGGCAGAACGTGTAGCGGGGTTGGTGCGGAGCGGCAGGTCAGGGAACGTACGCATTTTGTTGAGATGACGTGTGTGTTTTTGGGCGTAAACTACCGTTGACTTTGGCTGAGGGAGTAAACAGGATATTGAAAATGTACTTACAGCAAAAGCTTGATGGGTTTGTCTCAGTTTCTCTGGGGGTGATTCCAAGGATGTCTGCTGTTAGATCGGAGAGCGGCAGTAATGGAGCACAGCTTGAAGCAGGAAATAGTCCCATACTTTCCATTACGGATTGTCTCCAGAGATTAACACGTCTTGTTGATGATGACTCTGTATTCGGGAAATGTAGAGCAAAGGTCATGAGTTCTGATATCTCTTGAGAGACAATTATTCACTTCCTTTTTAAAATGTATTTTCTCCTTTGATAGATCAGCTTCTGTACACGCTGATGTCTCTTGTCCTTATTTGTTTTACAGTCATTTTTAAGTGAACAAGTATGAAATGCCCGCCACCATAAATGTGCTTATTGATTGATTGAAGCCTTAAGTACTAAGCAGTGCAGTTAAAAGTCTGGTGGTGCATCTAATTTAGATTCGTTCCATCATAATGTTTAAGGCAGCCAGATTTAGACAGGATGTTTTGGTTCTTTACTATCTCTGTCTGACCTCTGTTGTCCATCCATCCATTATCTGTAACCGCGTATTGACATTGGGCGAAGGCGAGGTACACCGTGGACAGCTTGCCAGACTATCACAGGGCTGACGCATAGAGACAGACTGACCTCTGTTGTGTCATACTATAATTTTAGATTTTAAGAAGTGTTTCGTATTTAAATTGTCTATTATTTAATGCTACAGTAAAAAGTACTGTTTTGTTTATATAGAAGCAAAGCCTCTTCCAGTCGACCACCATGGGACCTTATTTCAGAAGAAATATGTACGGTAGTCAACGGCGAGACACAAATATTCTTTTGATCCCGTTTGAATTGCGCCATGAATTACACATATGATGTTTGACTACCGTACATATTTTTTCCAAAATAAAGTCCCATGGGGTCCACCGGAAGGGGCGGGACTTCGCCTCTCTATTAGACTCTCTTGCTCTCCTTTGTTTGAAATCGTTATTGTAACGTCGGCCTGGCAAAGGTTGTGTTCGTTGTAACATTAGTTAATATGTGATATATCCGGTACTTTTAATAGAGTCTAAACAAGTTTTAAGTCCCCTTTCTAGTTTTTTTCTAGAGCTTTCAACTGGCTTCATCAGCGGAGAGTTTGCTGAGTTGTGTGCTGCTGATGAATGCAGCTGTAATCTCTGGAAAAAGCCAGTAGTGATGGAGCATCTACTCCTCCATGACAAGTGAGCAAATTCCACCAACTGAAGAAGACTGTGAGATGTAGTTGAATGCTCTGAAGAAGGCAAGTAAGTGAACCTTGAATTAAGATTCAAACAAGCTACTATTTCCAAGGTCAGAAAGCCCCAAGCTCATGTTTTCCACACATATTTTTAAAACTAAAGACCATCTTGCGTTGGGATTACACTGCGACGCCAAATTGGGTCCCAGGGGCGTAAAGTGTGGGGGAAAATGGCCCCTTCCTACACTCCTACACTCCGGCGTCCTTACTCCGAAGCCTAGTTGGCGACATCAGCCAGTGAAAGTCAGTGTGTTTCTGTGTGGACTCACGTTCTTCATCCAGTTGGTCAGCTTTCTCCCGACAGTCCAACTAGATGCGAGCGAAGTAGAGGCTTGAAATTGCTCAGAAATGCAAATGTGAGTGTCCCCCTATCTGTGTTAGCCTTGATATATAGCGTGGGTTGGGGGGTGTTTCCCTGTCTCACACCCAAAGCATGCTGGGAGAGGCTCCAGCCCACCAGAAATAGACATAGAAAATGATTATTCATTGGCAAGACAGACATATGGAATATGAATAACACGTGACTGTACTGTGTGTCACTGAATGACACCACACCTGCATTAGTAAGTGAAACAGCTTTTAGGGAGCTCTTTATTCCAGCCACAGCATCATCAGAAAGGAGACACTATGGAAGTGTTGGTCGCTATCTGCCAGGCATGCGAGATCTTGAAGCCACTCTTCGATAGCCGGACCACTCACTCTCACTGAGAGCACTTTGATTTCCCTGCCAGGCTCCTGGGCTCTCCCGGCCTATCTCCTGCCCCGTGGCGTCATGAGTGGCCAGCACTCAGCAGCTCTAGCGGGGGAGCAGAGTGTACAGACAGTCCTGGAGGGAGCTGGTGGGGCAGCCAGAGCTCTCTGTCAGCAGGGGAGAGGAAGCAGGAGGGAGCGCTGGGGTTTGAGAGAGAGAGAGAGAGAGAGAGACAGGTGGTACAGTGTTGGCAGGTGTGTGTGTTTCCTTTGTCTGACCTTTTCTTGTGACAGACAGGCAGTGATGGGTTGATTTAACAACCAGCAAACACAGTGCACGCACACATCTGGTGCCTGATGCAGCGATGCTTCAGTTAACTGGACCTGCTAAGAAGAAAAATGTTGGCAGTCCATTTTTTCTTTTCTAATGAATATGCTTTTAAGCATGTTTCTTTAGGAGATTTACTTACTCAATTGGTGAAAGCTTTAGCTAGCTGGCCAGTGCACATTTCTTCAGGGTTCTTGTAATTTCTTGGTAGTGCATGAAAATCAAATGACTTTATAAAATACTATGACTTTTTTTAACATATTATACTAAGGCTTTTTTTCGTGACATTTTCCGACAAACTATACTATGACTTTTTCAACATACTATTCTATGAATTTTTAGACATACTCTATTATGACTTTTTTCATGACATTTTTCAACATATTATACTATGACTCTTTTTCGACATACTACACCATGACTTTTTTTCACAAAATGCATTGCAAACCTCTTAATTGTATCCACGTTCCCCTCACTTGCGTCTTCAAGGAAACCATGCGAGGAGAGAGGAAACGAGAAATTATGTTTTAAGAGAAACGAGACGTCATTTCCTCTGAAGTGTCATGTGAAGCGACGTCCGTTTCTGATGACAGCAGCAGCTGATCACAGCTGATCAGCTGTCAGTCGGCTGTAGAGACTTTTGATGGAGTTTATGTCTGAACTGTACTAATACTAATAAAGACACAGTTCTTATCAGTGGCAGAGCAGCAGTGTTTTCTTTCTGTAGCCTATTACCTGTTTAAGATAAATGACTGATATCAGTCAGATATGACTTTTTTTCATGAAATTTTTCGACATACTATGACTTTTTTCGACATACTATACTATGACTTTTTAACAACATTTTCCGACATACTTTACTATGACTTTTTTTCCCGAAATTTTACGACATACTGAACGATGACTTTTTTCATCATACTATACTACGACTTTTTTCGACATACTATACTATGACTTTTTTTCACGAAATCTTTCGAAATACTATACTATGACTTTCTTTATCATACCATACTACGACTTTTTTTCATTCAATTTTTCGACAAAATATTATGACTTCTTTCCACAAAATCTTTCGACATACTAAACTATGACTTTTTTTAACAATTTTTCGACATACAATACGACTTTTTTCAAAATTCTATACTATGACTTTTTTTCACAAAATCTTTCGGCATGCTATATGACTTTTTCACGAAATTTTTCGACATATTATACTGTGACTTTTTTTAACAAAATCTTTCGACATGCTATACTGTGACTTTTTTTCAAAATTTTTCGACATATTATACTATGACTTTTTTTGACATTCTATACTATGACTTTTTACGAAATGTTTCGACATGCTATACTATGACTTTTGTTCACTAAATTTTTCATCATACTTTACTATGACTTTTTTCCCGATATTTTTCGACATACCATACTACGACTTTTTTCCACGGAATCTTTCGACATACTATACTATGACTTTTTTCGACATACCATGACTTTTTTTCATGAAATTTTTTGACATACTATAATATGACTTTTTTTCATGGATGAATTCGGGAGAAATTTTGGGTTGAGTATCTTGCTCATGGACACTTCAACATGTCACCGGAGGAGCCAGGTATTGAACCGCCGACCTTCAGATTGGCGGACGAATTCCTTGTCTAATTTTTATGTTTTTGTTTCTTGTATTTGGTTAGTTGAAGATGCGAAAGATATGTATATTCCATGATTCAATGAATTTTTTTCACGAAATTTTTCGAAATTCTATACTATGACTTTTTTTTACAAAATTTTTCGACATACTATACTATGACTTTTTCACGAAATTTTTTGACATATTATACTATGACTTTTTTAACTAAATTTTTCGACATGCTATACTGTGACCTTTTTTCCAAATTTTTCAACATGCAATACTATGATTTTTTTCGACATGCTATACTATGATCTTTTTCGACATGCAATACTATGACTTTTTTTAAACAACATTTTTAGACATACTATACTATGATTTTTTTCGACATACTATACTATGACTTTTTTTCACGAAAGTTTTCAACATACTACACTATGACTTTTTTAACAATATTTTTAGACATACTATGCTATGACTTTTTTTTACGAAATTTTTTCGACATACTAAACTAAGACTTTTTTTCAAAATCTTTCGACATATTATACTATGACTTTTTAACGAAATTTTTCGACATGCAATACTATGATTTTTTTTTAACAACATTTTTCGACATACTATACTATGACTTTTTTTCAAAATCTTTCGACATATTATACTATGACTTTTTTCGACACACTATACAATGAATTTTTTTCAAAATTTTTCGACATTCTATACTATAACTTTTCTTAACGAAATTTTTCGCCATGCTATACTATGACTTTTTTTCAAAATCTTTCGACATATTTTACTATG
>CAKAOH010018382.1:0-22163 GCA_916701665.1 Sebastiscus tertius
TATTGGTAGAATTTAATTTTTTTCTATTCTTATTTATTCTAACATTTTTAACTATTCTATTGTTATTTTTACTGCTTATTTGCACCAGCTAACCAAGCAAATTCAATAAACAATAAAGACAATAAATGGCAATAAACAAGATTCTGATTCTGATAATAATAATAATATTTATTTGCATAGTGCTTTTCAAATTGAGAGCACAACATGCTTTCCATACAGCAGCATTAAAAAACAACAATCACACATATAAAAGAAAAAAAACTCTGAACAGCAAAATACAGCACATAATTAAAAGATAAACTTAAAATCAGATGGTTGTAAAACAGAGCTGTATTACATGAAGAAATTAGACTAGTAGTCTGTAAAAATGTGTCTAAAGACAGGATTTAAAACAGAAACACTGTCAGCAGATCTCTGGAAGACTGTTCCAAAGCTGAGAAGCCAGAACAGAAAACACTCAACGCCATCACCTCTGAGGTGAGAACAAACAATGTTTGTTTAACATCATAAACCCAAGATATATGTTAGAAATAAAACATGTATCAGAACATCCCTTGTTTAGACACCTGTAGAATATAACAGCCTGGTTATCCTGCCTACCCTGCAGCAAGACATTCAGACATATGTCTGCCTATAAACACAGAGATATCTCCAGCCGGTCCATGACCCTGAACTGGAAAACTGGTGAATGAAGGAACACTTTAATGTTGCACATTTGATTAAACTCCAATGTGCTGAAAGTGATGAGTCAAAGCTGCAAAGTCAACTTAGTCACCACAGCCTTAATACCATGTCCACACTGACACATGCTTTCTGTGAAATGATCCTCTTACAAATGCAATGAAACTACTGAAGCTCAAGCAAAGCAAACGCAAATATCGAGGAATCCGGGCAGGTTATGGGAAACACCACACAAATCTTGTTAATGTTTAGCCCCAGATAAAACAATACGGCTATCTCAGGCTCTCTGACGGTGAAAATGATGCTGGACTCTGCTTGTTTATCCAGTGATCCAGCTTAGATTTGGGGAAGCTTAATACACTGGAGGACACACAGAACTGTTATACTTGACAATATTATTTTTGGGCGTACAGGGATTTCTTGAGCTCTGCTTACACAGCATTATAGTGTGTAATCTACTCAAGTTTTACTATACACAAGGGCCCGGGTTACATTTATACAACCTTATAAAAAGTATTATTGTTACTGTAGTTTCTGTATTAAGGGTTCTTTAATCAGCCATCATCCTGCCACTAACAATCCGTTTTTACCACATCAGATTTGCCTCGCTTTGCACACATACCGGTCACGATCATGCAACAGAAACGAGATTAAAGTGGAGATATAATCCGCTGATTATAGTATGAATGTTATCTCCACTTGAATCTGTTTTGAATTGCTGCAGCAGTTTTTATCGGAGAAAATCTCCCATAACCCTGGAATTTCACAGTGAATGGGTTTTCTCATTCAGCAAGTCAAGCAGCAGTCAAGGTACATCTGTTATAGCTGAATGCTTTGCAAACAGCCGAATGTGTGTGTGTGCGTGTGTCTGAGTGTGTGTGTGTACATTAAGGTCTGTATACTGTAGCTCCAGCAGCATCCATCCAAACCGTTGGTAAAGATGAAAGAATTAAATGATTCCTCAAACAATTCAGATATTTAAACTTTTAAAAAACAACCATAATGGAATAATAATAATAATAAAAACAGTTGATTTCCATTCAAATCATGGGAGGTGTAGCAGTGTGACTGCAATGAGCACATACGATAAGAAGATTAGCCTACACATATTTACACTGCGCTATTTTTGGACACTGTATATACGATGATCCACCGTGTCAAAGAGGGTGTCACCTCAGCTTCAACTCAAGACCTAGTCCCTGCAGTTTTTATTTTTGTTGGGTTGGTTCCTTAAACTGTTCTGTTATTAAATGTACGCCTCATTAAAAATGTATGCTCTTTTAGCAACATATGTGGATTAATGTTTGCAGCTGAAGCAATAAGGCACAGAAACACAGAAACAATATACACACTAGCGACCCTGACTTCACTCTAGTACGAATACAAGCACGCACGCACGCACACGCACACACACGCACACACACGCACACACACACACACACACACACACACACACACACACACACACAGTGTCTCATGTGTGAACCTTTGGTTTCTTTCTCTCTAAGCTGTGGAGATTTGGGCGACTCTAGCAGGTTGAACTCTCTGTGCTCTGAGGTCAAAGGTCACAGATAAAGCCACGGCACCAGATGACGAGCAGACAACAGCCTAGCTTCTGATCAGGCTAATAGTGCTACTGGCCTAATACAAATGTTTGGAAGCCCTTTGCTCTACAGAGGCTGGTGTGAACAAATCTAGCAAACCTAAAACCCAGATGTCCAGAGGTCAAGTCGGCCCTTTTTACTCACTCAATAACAAATCAGCACATCAGGATAGAAGCTGATGTTTAGAGGCCTTTATGAGTAACAAATGTGAGCGTGTCCCTTTCTAATCCATATACAAATAAATATTTTGTGATTACACCAATAACAATATCGATATCAAGGTATTTGGCCAAAAATAATGTGATATGTGATTTTCTCCTTATCGTCCAGCCCTATCTGGGATACACAATTGAGCACAACTCCTTATTCAGAAGCCTGGACAATGGATTCATGGTTAATGACAGCAGTGTTTCCCATACATTAATTTATTACATTTTTCTATATACTCATTTGTGGTAGCCACAATATCAACATTGACCACTACATGTTGATTTTCTATTTTATTTTACTATTTAAAATGGATAAAATCTTATTTTATTGTAGAGCTGCTCATTGATTCTCTCTCTCTCTCTCTCTCTCTCTCTCTCTTCCTCTCTCTCTCTCTCTCTCTCTCTCTCACAAACACACTGACAACGGATCGTCTGTGAACAGCCCCTCCTCTCCGTGCACACTCTGAATCAGAACATGATCATGTGCGGGAGGCAGGATTGTTGTTGACTTTTCAACCACAGAGAAGACGGCCGAATCCTCGAATAGAATCAATCCGGCGTTCACGAACAATGAACACATCTGCACAAATTTGTCCAAAACTGATGCATTTGAGTTAAATATTTGCAGTGGAGCACCTTATATACGGTATTATTTAATAATTAATTTAAGAAAGCGTGGGTGTGCCTCATCCCACATGCAGCTACCATCACAAATGTAATCGAATTCTGTGGGAAATTCTGTGTCACTAATACTGTGCATAGCTAAACAAAGATAGGATTGGGGGGGTGACGTACATGAAACCTGCCTTGGCGGAGGTCTGCGCTCTCCGAGTGCACTTCCAGTTTCTCTATAATTTCACTTAAAGGTTATGTTCATTTTGCACTAAAGTTCTTAAAATGAGAAAATACTCCGTACTTTTCATTCATCAATTATTTAATTCCTATAGGCTTTACCATGTGGTTATTCCATATAGACTATTTATTTATTGAATTACAAGAAAACCATTGGCAGAGCATTTTGGCAAATTTTTCTTGGGCGCTGCCCACATAATCAGCTGTGTTGCTCATCCCACAAATGCATGATCCTTACAAGTTGGACATCATTGTGAAGGTAAATAAACAGGCTTTCCAACCATGTAAAATACGATGCCAATTAGCATTGTAAGAACAGAGAAATAATCCACCAAACACAAGTTTCCGAACTTTTTTTCCCCAGTTTATATCATTATCGACATCTGAAACAACCTACTGTATATCATGATAGAAGACTTTGGCCATATCACACAGCCCAACAATCAGGTGAGCTCCAGTCAATCGCCCCAAACCCAGGACAGAAATATAGCACTGTTGGCAAGGTGAAAAACTATTTTGTGTTTTTTAGGAAAACTTTTACTTTATATTTATATGATTTCTTTTTTTTATTTTTTTCATTAATCATTTTTCATTCAGATTCAGTGAGGGAGCTGTTAAAAACTTGGATTCACTCCAGGACCTTGAAATATGATTTCCACTGCACAAGGAAAAACACTAAATACACTCAGTTCAAAAGGTCCTGGTGTATGTGTGTGTGTACGTGTTGGTGTGTGTATGAGTGTGAGTGAACGGGCCGACCATAGAATCAGAATGAAAAGAGCAGCCGTTACCTGGGGGTGTGTCAGCCAAAAGATGCTTTTGTCCATCTGTTGGACCAACACTCTTTAACAGTGTCGCCCTGCAGCTCTTTGTGAATTCAATGTGTTCACACTGGTGGAATGTTATGACCATATCGCTGCCATTCACCGACTCTCTTTAGTCAGGAAGGCTAGACTAAACAGGACAAACTATAACCAAAGACCATTCTTTTATTCACCCCGCCAGTACATTATAAATAATAAAGCAAATCTACTATTAAGAGCATCTAAAGGGCTGATCAGGACTGCAGGCGAGGACCGTACTGACCTCAATCCGTACCCTCACTATTTCTTGGAATTCTTGGAAGTAAACCTACCTCGAGTACTTCTTGGACGGCTTACTATTAGTTTCCCATGGTAAATACATAAATAATAAGGTGTCTGGCTTGTACAGAGGACAGAGTTCAAATTTCGTAATCTCATCCAGCTAACAACTTCTCCAGTGTTACGTTAGCCGTGCCCTGGGGATAAACAAGTCCAATGTTGGGAGCTGTGACAGGAGCCAATGAAATTTCATGAGGATGTTGGCACATTTCTACTTTAGAAATGTCATCATTTCTATTAAATTAAGTTGTTTTGGGTTTAAAATCCTGAAACAGACATCCAACACTGGAGAGAAAGTCTGGCTTCACACATAAGTCTTCTTGGCTGTTCCATTCCTCGTCTAAAGCGGCAACATTTCATCTCTCCAAACACTAGTCCAGCTGTTAAAGTAGCAAATCATCCCGCTTAAAGAGAGATTTTTAACTTACCAAATTTAAAAACCTACATAGGAGATCGCCATTTACCTGATAATTTGGATGATGCAGGAAATAATCCGGACATCCGGCCACAGCCATGTTTTGTGCCTCTCAGCTCTCTCGCACAATGTGCTTGATTGGATCAGTTTGGACACGAGATGGACAGAGCAGAACCTGCAGAAGAAGAAGAGCAGACAAATGGAGGTTAGGGGAAAGCTACAAAGGAAGAAGGGGGGCGGGGGGAGAGGGTGCGGAAGTCCAAGAGAGAGAGGAAGGATGAAGGAAGGAGAAGGAGAAGGAGGACGACAGGAGGAAAGGAAGATGGAGTCTAGGTTCTGAGTGGACGGATATAGCCCAGATCACTTCTTAACCCACATAGACCCGCAGTAAACAACATCGACAAGCAACGAGGGAGGGACGGCGGCTGGTTATAAATTGTGAAGAGTAAGCAAAATAATTGAATCTTTAGCCTATAATCTACTTTAGCACTGATGTAAAGTGCATGGACCGGAGCCAAGATAAACCATAATGGCTTATATTTGGATGATAAAAGAGCTGATTTATCTTTGCACTACCATTGCAGCACATTTGTAGAGTACAAAGAGGTTTGTTGTAAAGAAGTCTCTTCTTTCTGTGTCACTTTCCCTCATTCTCTCTATTTTCTAAAATCATTTTACCGTTCTGACTCCGGCCCAGCTGTCAATCTCGCCACAGTGCACCATACTTCAATGTCTTTGTAAATAGCTGCAATAGAAGTCACACCTCAGGGTGACTTTGAAGGTGTCCTTCTGCTCTGTGAAGCCTCCCTCCCGGCCATCCTTGGGTCAAAATAACCACAAACTCAACAACATGGACTTTAGTCTATTTGAACTTCTTAAAGTGGGTATCCTATTAACCTCTTGGCACTGCTGTCACTGAATAAACACCTGTAAACACTGACCCAAAAATACCCCGCAGGCACCTCTCCAGGTCCCAAGTTAGAGCACCGCGGTATATTTGGAGCCGAGCAGCTCGGCCTCACAACTATGACGGTCTTTTATGCAGCAGTTCGTGACCCCATGTTGGTATTTTAAAAATATGTCCTGCCATTTTATAGACAGCTAATATTATCTTGTGTTTGCATTAGCGGTGGTTGTGCTGCAGGCTGCCCTTGTGGCCCTGGAGTGTGTATATATGTGTGTGTGCATTTCTGCCTATACATGTGCTGTATGTGGGCATGTGTGTGTGAGTGTGGATGTTTACATATGTTGCACATGTGTAGCTGTGCGTGAGTGTGTAAACGCTCTATTTTTAGGCGTTTTCAGGGTCTTTGAGAAGCTCTACTTGTGTTTGCCGAGTTGTGTATGTTTCCGTCTCTGACCGACTAGTCAGCGTACAATGATAGGACCGCTCTGCCCCCGGTAGAGTCAGCTAGCTACCACACTGCACACAGGACACGCCCCTAGATTGCAAAACGTTCTGACAAAGGTGATGCAAGCAAAATGGCAAAATGGCCGTAACATGAACCAGCCTTTTAATAAGTGAAACTAAAACATGGCAGCATTGACTGTAAGGGCCCAGCTATGCTCAAACTGAACTAGTTTGTCCGACCACGTCAGAAGCCAAAAGTGTTTATAGTTACAGAAATTGTTGGACTGTAAGACATCAACTTAAAGGTGCAGTGAGTAGGATCTGGCGGCATCTGGCGGTGAGGTTGCAGATTGCAACCAACTTCTCCCGTGTGCCAAGCGTGTCGGAGAACTATGGTGTCCAACGCAAAAACGCAAAAGGCTCTATCTAGAGCCAGTGTTTTTTTGTCCATTCTGGGCTACCTTAGAAACATGGCGGCCGACTCAACAGAGAGGACCCGCTCCATATGTAAATACAAACGGCTGCTTCTAAGATAACAAAAACACAACGATTCTTATTCTCATGTGATTATGCACGAAAGAAACTTATTCATATTATATTCCATTTCTGCCAATAGACCCCTCTAATTGTTACAAACTGTTCCTTTAAGCGTTAAGGTGCTACTATCGAAATAACAGTCGAACTTGCTCATGACAATCCTCCGTCTTTGATGAAGTTTTAAACACGTGAGGCTTGATTCTTCTTTAAAAACAGAAAGTAGCTGGCACTGGTCAACAATCCTGTCAAACCAACCACTTTGTTCTTATTCAATATATTATCCGTCGTGGCAGGAAGAAATGCACTTTACATATGTCGCCTTAAGTTCTGCAGTTTTCCATCTATAACAAGTTATATGTTTTTTAAACCTCCAAAATTTGGCTTGCAAATAATGACCAAACCATGAATGCATTCTAAACAAAGAGCTTGGCACCACGATCACTCGGGCCGCTGAAAGGGCTCGCTTGTAATGAGTGTGTGTGTGTGTGTTATTGTGTCAGTCCATGTGTGTGGCCTGGCCTGCAAGGACAGCTTGTCATTTACACATTATTTACAGACACACAGTTTACAACAAAAACAAAACAAATTAACATCAGCCTAAACTGTCCGAGCGGCCCCTCATTAGGCGCCACACACTGGCTGACTGGCTGCGGCTGAACTGTATGTTTATTAGATATCAGGAGTCAGGAGGCTGGGTGAACTATTACTAGCTAAACGAAATTGTTGTGAGGCTTAAAATCTTTATCAAAACTTTCATTTTATGCAGATTGAATACCACTGTATTTGGCCTTTCAACATCATCGGTGTGAGTTCGGCTTCGTCACCTGTGCGTGATAAAACATGGGAAAAAAGCTCAGGCGTTCCACGCAGCATTAAAATACCTCGCAACCCAAGTTCCAAAGCGCTCATACGTGACTCTCAGTGACTGATATATTGACCAAACACACATGCACCTATGCTTAATTGCTCCCTGACACAATCAAAGCCATTCCAGTGCAGGGATTAGACCCTCTCAGAGCCCTTTGATTCGATTCCTTCCACTTGAACAGCGCACTGAAACCTAACCATCTCTGACCTTGACAGTGCAATTACCCCGGACAGCGTCGCCGCACTAGAAAAGGGGCGGACTTTGGGGTGCGGCGGCTGTACCCAGCGGTGAGGTGACTGCATCTGGATTAATTAAAGTGATTTTTGCTCAAACTTGAGAGGGAGAAGGTTAGCTGGTGGACTTCAAACGCAAAAGGGCCTTCATAATAACTATCGTGAATCATAAATCCTTTCCAGCACTAACCTGGGTGAGACTTCACAGCAAAATGCACGACACTCCGCTGAAGGTGTTCTGCTCTAAAGGTTTTACCAACATTCACCCGATGGTGCGGGAAATATTTAGTGTGCAGTTTATATTATTTTAAAAAAAAAGGTCCATAATGGTGGTTTTAGCCCATTACCTACAAATCTATTTATCCGTCTAAGTTCGGAAACTAAATCTGAAAGAAAACCAATATGCAAACATGATCTTTGTGAAAAAGGAAGAATTATTCTCCAATGTCAAAGCTCCTTCAAGACAGCTCCTATAACTGCTTTACCTCATGATCATAATGTACATTTAACACCTGGGATGGATTAGTAAAGCCTTTCTGCTGCCAAGATCACTAAAAAAAAAACATTTCTGCTTTAGAAAACAGCCAGCATCAATGTGACGTATACGCGATTTCTACTTAATGAGCTAGAACATGCAATGTTATACGACATCGCCCTTGAGCCAATAAGCCATAAACACTAAGACAATTATTCAGTTAGGGCTTTCCTTTACTCAAAAGTCAGCTTCATTTGACTGTAATAGTGTGAGTGCATGCACAAACCTATATCAAATTGGCGACAAAGGTCACCGTTGTGGTGAAACTCCACAACTGCTGTTGGGAAATTTACCCACTTTGACCTCTGAGTGTTAACTGTACTGGACGTTACAACGTAAAAATGATGAGTCATGCTTGAAGTGAACTTTGAGAAGAATAACGTCCTGTGACCTCTCTCCTCGTGGAGGTGCTCTTGAACACGTACATGCTTGGTCAGTCTGGGGGGTTAATGTGCTGGTATATATGCTTACATCTCCAGGGTCCAGCTTTAACATGTCAAGGTGATAAGCCCTCGCAGAGGAGCCAAAGGCGAGGCCTGGGATCACCAGAACCCCGGGCTATTTAAAGTAAAGCCTAATTGAAACAGTAGACACATTTCCCTGAACGGTTCTCCTCTTTTACGTGGTGAAGGTGGATCAGTGACTGACCAGCTCACCAGACCAAAGATGGATGTTAAGAGGAACTTTAGAGGCCGCTGTCTCTGTTTGCAACCAACACCATGAGGGGAAATACGGCACACAAATGTACTGATCCATTACAAAGCAAAAACAAACTTTCAGACACAAATTTGCAAGAATAATTGTTTCTTTGCGAATGATAAATATACATTTAGCACCCTGTATATCAACTCTCATTATGGTTTTAAATAGAGTCATCGCTTACTCAGGCCACAATTTCCCCCCCGTATTAAATGACAGGTTATTAGGTTTTTCCCTTCCTTAATCCTTTCCGAGGAGTCCAATAAAAATACCTAGAAATGGAAATATTAAACTTTTAACCTCCCACGCTGTATGCAGGCCAACCCTGAAATAAGTGTGTCTTGTGAGCTGCACTGCCAAAGTTGTAAACTGAGGAGTCGATTCATTTTTTTTTTTTTTTTTTTTTAACCTGTCTGCCTGCCTGTTGGTCTGGTTTGTCTGTCTTAACTGTCAACCAGTCTGTCTGTTTCTCTCTTAACCTCTCTGTTTCTGTGTACCTTCCTGTCTACTGACGGTCCACCTGCTCGCCAGCCTCTGTACATTTCGGTGAGGCGTTCACTGCTCTATATACAGTATATTCCCGTCCTTTTCTTAATGGGAAAATATTCTATATAGTCGGGGTTATTAATAGCGGGGCATCCAGAAACATACTGTAGTAAAACTTTTGCAATGTACAAGCGATTTTATTTTTAAGTCAGACGCTAGAAGAGCTCTGTTACGGTTCACAAAAACACATTTAATGTATATATTTAAATGGCAGGAAAGAAGTTCTCTGATTTTAAAGGAATAGTGTGTCACCTTTTGGGGGAATATACTGTTCATAACTATGTTTTCATTAGTGTATAAGCACCTGAAACTAAGAACTGTTGTGTTTTTATTAGCTTAGAATGAGCCCTTCATATCTACATAGGGAGCTGGTCCTCTTCACAGAGTCCGCCATGTTTCTACAGTAGCCCAGAACGGACAAACCAAACACTGGCTCTAGATAGGGCCTTTTGTGTTTTTATGTTATCTGAAGACCACCGTAGTTCTCCGATACGCTTGTAAAACTGCGGTAGCGTGAGCCGCAGAGTTCAAAACCGTTGTACCGCCAGTTGCCGTCTGACTTCTGTTGATGGAGGCGAACAGCGTTACCACAGTCTTGGAAAGGGTGGAGCGAGTGAGTGGAGGGGTAAATCCTACACACTGTAACTTTTAAAACTTCATCCAACATTCAGCGTGACTAAATAAAATGAAATACATGCCATGTGGCTTAAGGTATGGAAGGATCATGTATAAATAGCCATTCTGTAGCTGCCAAAGCTATTACTGAACCAAGACAGAGTATTTCTTTGGAACAATAAAAACGCTGGATTACAATGTCTGTATTGTGTAACTTGTTGGAACAGAGGTGTTTGAATTCAACCAGGGAGAAATATACAGCATGCTATGTTACTGTAAGTATGCATGCAGGGTAAGACTTGCAGAAGCATTTAAACCTCTCACTAATGTGGATTTACCGATATGGATCCTGGTGTCATGTGTCTCTCCAGTCTGGGCCTTTTGGCAACAATAGCACACGTCAGAGTGATGAGGCATTCACTGTCAAATCAGACAATTCAGGGGGTTTTCATCAAACATATCAAATCTGTAACAAAATAACCCAGCACAGAGCCTTTCTGGTGACATTTGGATTTAATTAAACCTCTTTCACACATGGAGCCCGCATCGCTGGGTAACAATAAACCAACCCCCATGGTGCTCAATAGCAGCATCTGTACAGCTGTGCAGCTGTGTCAACCACTTTCCCTGTGTATAGAATTGTAAAATGTGTTCATCCCAGTCAACTTGACTTCAGCTGATTGGACTGGACACAGCTTAACACGGGGCCGTTCAGCGCCGCTCAGTCATCTTTGGAATGCAGAGAGCGCATTCTTTCCATATAGGGCACACTGAAAAAACGTGTGCAATATGGCAAACCCCCACTCTCACGAAATGGCTTGATTTGTGGGCTGTCCAGGGGTAGAGTGGATGGTGTCGAGAGAAAAGTGAGGAACATATGGCAGAATATGTGTGTGTGTGCATACACAACACAAACACAACACACACTGATTGTAAGCTTCCTACTTAGGTATCATAAGGTCAAAAGGGCACTTTTTTTGCTTCTAGGGGTCAGGTCGTGTCAGGGAACAAAGTGTTTTATCTCCTGCACCCTGGGGTAGAGGTCTGTACGGCTCTGTTTTTTCTATCTCACACCCAACTGCTCCTGCAGGATTTCCGACCATAACGGCACGCTCAGATGCACCGTCCCACCGGCTCCTGTAGGGAGTCTGATCACTCTGTCTGCCCCGTCTCACAGGGAACATTTGTGCGAACGTTATGGACTTTTTGCATGAGAAAATCTAACACAGATGCTCAGCTGTTTAAAGGGCAACTTTGGTATTTTTCAACCTGGACCCTATTTCCCCATGTTTTTGACTAATGGGGACTACAATTTCTGAAATTGATGAGTCCAGCATTGAGTATGCAATATGGTGCTATTGGGGCAAGCTGGCAACGTCATTCACGTCCACTAAAAGTGCTTGTTTTTGCCATGACAGACTCTGATTGTTATTATAAGTGTCTAATATTATGGAAAGAGTCTCGGTCAAGGAGAAGTCTCGTTCTGAAATCTGGCGAGGTGACGTGTTGCTAGAAGACAACGGTGTAAAACATCCATGGTGGAAACGCGAGTGCCAGCTGGGCAGTTTGTTGTGTTGGAGTAGAGAAAGTGTAGCTTAGTGTTATCTAAAAGATTTTCAACTTCATGGTTGAATATCTAGCTGATTTCAACAATGTGGACGAGGTCTTTGAATTTGATGGACGCCCGTATTTATTTGAGCCAGAGTATATGAATATCCAGATTTCACAACAAAACTTCTCCTCGACTTGGACACAATAACAAACGGACCATATCGAGTGAAAGGTGAGAAACACGTTTTATTTCTCTGCAGGGTCCTTTCCACAATGTTGTCACTTACTTATAATAACAATCTGAGTAAAAACAGTGGTAAAAACAAGCATTTTTAGTGAATGTAACGTTATATTGACGCTGCTCAATTGCCCTCACAGCTCATTTAGCAGCTGCCGGTTACAACTAACTCCCTCAATACTAGACCAATTTCAAAAATTGCTGTCCCCATTAGTCACTTACACACAAAAAACATGGGCTCCAGGTTGAAAAATACCAAAATTACCCTTTAATAAGCTATGTTTATAAGTCTTGATCTAAAAAAATGGCATTAGAAGTAACGAATAACAGCTTCAACTTGAGGAACAGAGAAGGAAAAGTGGATAGAACATTGCAGGTCACGTCTCGTTTAAATGATAGATATATTTCCTGGAAGGTTTCATATAGTTTACTGGAAGACGGCACATTTACAGACAAGGTTAAGCCCAATAATAAACAGGCTCTCATATTTTCATACATGAAATTTCATCCTGTGATAATGATGCTGACTACGCAAGAATAAATACGTCCCACGCCCGCTGCCTTTGAAATGAAGGCAGCGGGCCTTGTGTGATCTGTGTAAACCCCATTGCAGCTTATGCAATGTGTACGTGTGTTCCAGCATCTGTGTGTACACAAGTGCGTGTGTGCATGTCTTCAACTATGACTGACAGTAGATCTAAACTTACTATCTGGGTTTGTCATCATCCCTTTAATAGTTTCTCTTGGCAGTGAAGCAACAAAACAAAAAGACGGTTACCCTTTGTACTGAGGAGCATCCTACAGTCCAAATCCAGGAAGTTCCCTACGTTTTTAGTGGTCAGACAGGTGAGAAAAATAGAAGGTTAAAGGTTAAAATGTTTGCGGCAGTAAGAAAAACTGAACTGAAATAACAAGAATGAACAGTTTTATTTAAAGGAGACATATCGTGCTCATTTTCAGGTTCATGTTTGTATTTTGGGTTTCTACTGGAACATGTTTACATGCATTAATGTTCAAAAAACACATTATTTTCTCATATTGTCTGTCTGAATATACCTGTATTCATGTTCTGTCTGAAACGCTCCGTTTTAGGAACGGAATTGCGTTGCTAGGAAACAGCTTGGGTCCATGTTTACATCCTGTCAGTTGATGTTGTTCACATACACTGCAACAGGAAATAAACTGGGACACATTGAGTATGTTTACGTTTAAAACTGTGAAATGGTCTAAATATTGTAGATTTGTGACATCACAAATGGACAGAAATCCTAACGGCTTGTTTCAAACGCTCCGTTTCTGAATACAGGCTGTGTGTATTTCTCCATGGATTGAGTGTTTTGATACTTTCACAGTATTTATATAGCACTTAAACCTGCTTTATAATATAAAAGACATGAAAATCTAACTTTTGACAATATGGGACCTTTAACGCTAATTGCTCAGCTCAAACGTAAGACTAGTGACTACTTGAGAAAGAGAAAACTGTGTTGGGGTAAATGTATCTCAATTAAGCAGATGGCTATTTTGCTGGCAGCTGGTGCTTATATGACCCTGTGCAACTCTAGCTATAAATCTGCTACATTTTTAGTCACACACACCCATAGCCAGTTGAGAACAGCCTGTTTTATAATCTCAACAGACCAGTCACAGGTGAAATGAGTCGTGAAGGATGATACGGGATAGCCGGGGTGACAGAACAGAGCATGTCATGTTTCCATGGTCTTATATACTGGTTGTTTTGCTTATAAGAACACAGACTTCTGAACTTCCTCTTGGCTCTGTTTTCAGGCTTCAAAAAAATCCAGCCCGTGATGGGAGACTTTGGCCAATCACAGGTCATTTCAGAGAGAGAGAATGTTCCTATTGGCTGTGCTCCGGCTGGTGGGCGGTGCTTGGTATTTCATCAACTGGTCTCAACATGGCTGCCGGGTTACAAACTTTCTCATTTTACAGCTAAACAGTACACTACAAGATGTTTCTGAAAACATCTGAGGTGAGAAATAGACATGACAGAAACAGAATATTGATTCATATTTGATCAGCGCTGCCTAGTTTGACCGTTTGGTCAGAGTTCACGAGTGATTGACAGCTGCCGATAGACGGCAAGGCTCCAGCTCGGCTCTGATTGGTTGTTTTCCTCCGGTCTGTGAAATCCTGCAGATGGAGCACCGGAGGACACAGAGGTACATGATTTCTTTCAGATTACCTGTCTCATGCTCTACTGTCAGGATGTAGTGACCGTTTTATAAAAAAGAACTTTTTTTAATCACATTTGCTCCATTCCTACCTACTGCAGCTTTAAAGCTGCTCTAACACACCCCTTTCTCAAGTACCACACCCGCTGACGCCTCCCATCTCCCTGATTCCCACTGTTAACCCATGCTGCACTGTAACGCAACAGCTACCTCCCTCTCCTCCAAACCCCCTCCCTCCCCCGCGATCCCACCCCTACCCTCATCCTGCACCGCTCTAGTCCAGAACATAAACAGCGTCTTAATTCAAGAAATGGCACCGGTCCAACTGTGTGTCTGGGGACTTGTGGAGAGCCCATTGAAGTGAATGTACTGACCGTAACCCAACCCCTAGAGAGAGGAGGTCAATTATTCTACTGTATGTGTTTAAACTAGCCAGATGCCTTTACGAGAGAATATTTAGCACGACGCTGTGAGTTATCAAAACTTCCTATGGCGAGGCGACCTATAGAAACGTGCAGTTGTGAGACAGGGAGTGCTATGGGTGGAGAGATAAAGTCGTCTGCTCTACTGTATTGTGTTGTTCTGGGCTGGAGATTCCCACCAGCCTTTAGCTCTGTAGGCAACCGTTAAATATGTGTATATTTTTTTTTACATGCAACTAATAATTCATCTTGAACTTGAGCATGAAAACAGTCTAGTCAAGTCATTAGATTACACCAAAAAACAGAATTAGGTGCTCATATAACTGTAGATCACTAAATAAAGAGTTTGAATTGACTGTAAATGTTACACTGACCAAAACTTTTTGGTGTCCCAAGTAACTCTAAAATTAAAATAGCAAATAATTCCAATTATTATTCTCAAAATGAGGTTGTCCGAGTAGAAGAGTGTGTTTCGGTTGTGTGTGTGTGTGTGTGTGTGTGTGTGGGCTGCCTGTTGTTTCTGCAGAAATGCAACACTGAAAGCCGGGAGAGAGCGAGTCGAACAGAGCATCTCTGTCTTCTGTTTTAATCAGCAGATTAGATGGTAGTCACTCCTCACTGGATGTGCTTGTTGCACATGTTGATTAGTCATTAATTGGCAGCTTTCATTATTTGAGAGCAGCAGCGTAAAGTGGGGCTATAAGAGAGGGCCTGATGTCATGCCGGGGGAGGCTGAATAGCACCAGTCTATGAGAGAAAGGCCTTTTGGAAATGTGGACGGTGCCTAATTGGATGAGGATTTCATTGGGCTGCTTGGGAGAACCGGTCTTATGCAATGGCATAGATGAATGGAAGGGAGCTTGGGAGCAATTGTGCTTGTGCACAAGTTGGCTGCGATGGTGGCCCCAGAGGGCTGCGCTAGATGGATTCGCCTTCTCATGACGCCATCTTTACTACACCTGTTGGTAGAAGATAACCTCTTGAAATGGCAACGCAGAACTGTCGCATTAGACCTCCTTTTAGTCAAGAACATAAAACTGTGTTGTGGCATCATTATCGTCTACAATAAAAGGAAACATCAACCCCCAAATAAAACTGACCTTGTAGGTAAAACATAGGGCTGCATGCATGATTATGGCCAAAAATGATAATCATGATTATTTATCACGATTATTCTTTGATTTTAGCGACGGCGTATTTTTATTGCACTTTCACATTAAAATAAACAGAGCACTGTTTTCACTTCCATGCTGTGCTACATCCCTGTTAATATACAAATTAGGGCTGAACGATGTTGGAAAACTGACATTGCAATATTTTTTTTCTGCTATATATATTGCAATATGAAAAAATATAGGAATATTCAACCCATCACTTTGTTAGCTACATTTTAAAGTTAAATCTGGTGCACTTCGAGAGCAAAATTAGCGACATTAAGAGCTAATAAACAATTTTATGCTCTTAATTTAATCATAAACACATAGATAGATAATATCTATACCCAAAAGTGAGGCCAAAACATCTTGATCTTGGCTGGCGGTTAGTTTAGGATGTGCTTGATTTGATATGCTACAGCATTTTCTATGAGCAGAACACTCATTTTAAACATCAATATCTCAGGCGATCGTGTTCATCTAATTATGGAAAACCAAAATTGTGATCTTGATTAATATTTGATTAATCGTGCAGCCATAGTAAAACATCTAACAGGTATCAGAAAAGAGCTGGAGATCTGTGTGACCACTCGAGGGGAAAGGGGAACAGGATTTATTTTACTTACTTACTCTTAGGAATGCTAACAAACTTGGCTGGCTGAAAAAAATCATATTAAGAAGGACTTAACGAAAGTCCTGTTCCTAAGTACCAAAGTACATCACTCTAAGCCCTGATAAGTCTGGGTATAATACTAGAAAACCAGAGGGCAGAAAATGCAATTATGTACGACAAAATACATGCATGCATGGTCAGAAGTGCTATATTCAGAGCGTGAGAGGGAATCAGAATGAGCTTTAGGACAGTGATATAATTCAAGAACAGAAAAAGGCCTGTATTGTTCTGAGGTTTCACACTGGGAATTATTTCTGGGGGTGAAAAAGCCCTTTTTGTTGTTAATCGTTTGATACATCTACCAAAGCCAGATAACCGTGTTTTGTTTTGATTTTGCATTGCAGATTCCAGCTTGTACGGTGAGTAGGGGTGTAAGAAAATATCGATACACGCGATATTATGTTTTATGATACTGTATTGATTCTCCGAAACACCGTATTGATTTTTAATTAACTGCTTCTTTTCCGTCTTTTGGAGGGTGTAGCGGGCTCAGTTTTAAAAGGTAGAGTGAAGGTACTGGCATCCCATGAAACTAGAAAACATAAGGAATCCATTGGTACCAACCATGTCGTACTTATATGTCGCAAAGGAGGCTCCAAATAACACTCCAAATTTATGGTAAAGTTTGGAGAGGAAAACTAGCATGACTATTTTCAAGGGGGTCCTTTGACCTCTGACCTCAAGATATGTGAATTAAAATGGGTTAAATATTGATACTACCCGATGATTCACCGCTTTACAGACATGACAATCACATGCCGTTTTGGGCGAAAACCATGCCGTTTGTTGCATGCAGTATAAATGTGTTATTTTCACCTATTCTAAAATGGTGTATATTCATTTTCCTGCATACTGGGATCCCTAAAAGGTCTTAAAATTGCATAAATTGGATATGACTGGAAAGCTGAGACTCTTGTGGATCCATTGAGTCCAGTTGTATTCATGTGTAATGATATTAGTCCCCATAGTTACCATTTCACATGCTTTTTTTTTTACTCAAATTTTATACATGTGGTGTGTCTTTATACTAGTTATGATAGTTTTTTAAAAATTAGATTTGAGAAAAATCACAATATATCGCCTTGCCTACAATATCGCAATGCATTGCGATATATTGAATCGTTACCCCTGTATCATGATACGTATCGTATCGCCAGATCCTTGCATTATTGACAGTGAAACTAGGAGAGAGGGGCTAGCTAAAGAAAAAAAGGGGGGGCATACAATGAGGGACAAAGAGACAAAGACAAACTGAGAGACGGCAGATATGTAGAGATAGAGAACACCAAAGCAGGGGGGTACAAACGGTGTACATTATGTGTCGGAGAGATAATTCCGTCTGGCACATCGTCGCTCATCCACACCACATTACCTGCACCCACCCGAGCATGTGCTCCCTCAGGTGTTCAGTTACCTACAGAACGAAGGCGACATTCTCGCAGGCTTGGGTTCCAGCCACATTTGGACCAACACCAGACAGCGAGGAACCCAATCCACTGTACACTTTGGTGGTTAGACGAGCAAGCATTGCATCACCTTCGGGTCACAAGTGGAAAGCGGAGCGAGAATCGGGTCTGTATAGGTCCGTATTTACAGTATGGAGGAGGAGGAGGAGGAGAGGGGGGAAAGAATAATACCGCAAAGTTTTCCTCTGGCAAGCGTTTAGGGTTCTTAGAAATGAGTCTTTACAAAGCGGAACATGATTACTCAGCTTTGAGATACCAAGTACATAAAACATTAATTGGGCTGTAATGTCAACAATAAGTGGTCACATGAGTCGTAAGGACTGTTAACTTGCGGCCAAAAGGGAAACAACCTACATGCAAAAAGTTTGTAGCACACTTTAAGGCCAAGAATGTGGTAACCCAAACATTTTAACAGAACAGAAAAGAGTGATTTCTAGAAATGATGCCTGATTTTGCAACAGTACAAACTCAACCTTTAGCCAACAAAACAAACAGCAGCCCCCCAACATCCCTGGATTACTTTTTGACCGCTGACAAGCCCAGCTGAGCATTTTGGTACAGAAGTTGCTCTGCTTTTAGACGCGAGCAGCAGAGTCAGTGAGTCGACCGACATGAACTGTGCTGTGCTCCCCCAGCAGGCTTGGGTTAATGGTGTCATGACATCAGGGAGGGGGTATTAACGGCGTATAAGCCTAGACTAACCAGTGCTGAATGACTGCTGGCTGACGCAAGACCCAATGGAATGCTGCCTGGAGCACGACCACAAGCTCTTATACCACCAATACCAGCTAATAGGATAGCTCTGCCACTTTTCCCCACGGATGGCAACTGAAACTATATGCATATACAAGCACCGGCGACAGGGGGGAATCCAAAGTTACGTGCATTTGTACATCAAGAAAAATGAGGCTCGGAGTTGTGTGGTTATGCAACAAATCTCAGGGGCGATCGCTGCCAAGCACACAGTATTTCAATCAAAAGCCAATGCAAGCAGAACGCATTTTAGATCCCTAAGAGTTTCTCGAAAGACAAAAACACACACAGGTCTGAATCCTAGAGCGAGTTGAGTATAGCTTATTGCAAGTATAATTATGTGCAATATGTACAGTCAGCAGCCCTTTTGGCAGTCTGTAGTCTCGCAGAGTTCATGCCCCGTCATGCCTGTGCTTACTGAGCATGGACTTGAAATAGCAGGACTGGTGCTGTGAGGCGAAGGGTGGGGGGGTGAAAAGAGACCGCAGCTAGAGCGGTTGCCATGTGCACGGAGATGTGACCACAACATAATTAAATGAAAGAAAGCTGGAAATAATGGGCCGGGGCAAGGAAAAGAGAAATCCTCTTTGGCTGTAAATGGGGGGAGGGTGTCAAAAAAATGACATGCTTGAAGAGACACAACTATAGCATGTTTTAGAACTGTATGCAGCGGCGGCCCACGTGATCAAACTACGCTGTATTCAACCGCACTGCTAGAGGTTAACATGCAGAGAGGGGTCGTGCATGTGTTGCAGTATCTAAGTGCTCCGGTGTGGGTTGCCAAGTTGAGTGGAATATCAGCGGTTGGCAAGATTGCGTGCTTCACGTCCATGACTCCAGAAAGGTTGCTGACTGAGCTTTGATCGCCTTAGTTCTGAAAGGTATGTTACATTTAAGACATATTAATACGGTTAAGTATACAGGAGTTTAATTAATCCAACAGTAATTAAGCCAGTGTCCAGTATCACAGAGGTTCCACTTATGGAAATAGACGATCAATAGCTCTGCCTGTGGAGCTGATAAACCCAAATTAATGTAAACCCAATTACATTCAGGAGAGTTTTTCCCTCAAAAGTGTGCACTGACAGAACAGATTTAGGATGCACTACCTACAAAATCTTACCATGTGCATCAGTACCTGCACCCCTCCTCCCAGTCTAACTCCACAGTCCTGATCTGCATTCAAAACACAACGTCGATAGTTCCCAGAATCATACATTTTTTTGTGGTTATGCAACTTTCTGCAGAGACCAAACGCAGTCAATAAAGAAATTGATTTGGAAGAGTGCCTAAATGACGGGGCGGATTAGACCGTAGATCTATGAAGAGTTGCTTTGTCAAGACCTTTACACATTAGAGTTAGATTAGATAATGATCAGGCTCTCTCTCTCGTTCACACGCCCCTTCTATTAGCGTTACCATCCATCAGGGCTGAACCATTTTGAAAACAATATTTCATTATTTTGACTGATATTGCAATATGATTTGCAATATTAAAAGGGAATGATTTTTTTTTTTTACATCAATATTCTCATTTTTATTGAAAAACTTCTGTACCAAACAAAGATGTTTTCTTGAGTCTGTAGGATATGATGTGTAGGACGGGACATCTCTGCATAGAATGGTATTTTGACACACATTTTGCCTTTAGCAAATATTGCGCCTCTTGAGATTTTTAAAATTGCAGTAGACTAGGCCATATTGTGATTTATATAAAGTTTGGATTAATTGTACAGCCCTAGTTACCATCATTACATAGAGTTTCTTAAAGTAATATATAAGTGAGACAACATTTTGCATTATTGACTTATTGATATACAGTATAAGCTTCAGTAGGCGTTTTAAACAAACCTTCACAATTAAACAATAGAGAGAGTGGTTCACCTGCAGGTACAGTGTGCATTTACAGTATTTTGGGCAATAGCTGGATTCAGTGAAGACTTGAAGGTGAATGAGTAGGCCAGAGATTACTAAAGATTTTCACATCCCACATATGATAAGACTTCCCAACACACTCCCTCTGGGAGCGCTCTGGAGGTTCTATTGATTCAGTGCTCCAGACTTTCCTAACAAGTGCACTGATAACACTTTTTACAGTCAGCTCAGTAATTAAAAACGTCTTCCTGTTATCGTGTTAAAGCTGCAGTGGGTAGAACTGGAGCAAATATAATTAACAAAAGTTATTTTTATAAGACGGTCACTATATCTTGACAGTAGTGTACGAGACAGGTAATCTGAAAAAACATTGCTTCCGTGTTCTCCGGTGCTCCTAATGGCATCTGCAAGATTTCACAGATCGGAGGAAAACAACCAATCAGAGCTGAGCTGGAGCCTTGCCGTCTATGAGCAGCTGTCAATCACTCACAAACTCCAATCAAATGGTTCAACTAGGCAGCACTGATCAAATATGAATCAATATTCTGTTACTGTAATTCCTATTTCTCGCCTCAAATGTTTTCAGAAACATCTTGTAGTGTACTGTTTAGCTGAAAAACGAGAAAGTTTGTGACCCAGCAGCCATGTTGAGACCAATTGAGGAAATACCAAGCACCGCCCACCAGCTGGAGCCCTGTGATTGGCTAAAGTCTCCCGTCACATCAACAGAGCCATGAGGAGGTGCAGAAGTCTAGTTTTCTCTCAGAACACTTGAATTACAATATGCTGAAAGGTTATTATGGACTCTTTGCCCAATGATGCCAAAAACATTCTGCCTACTGCAGGTTTAAAGCTGTGGTGTCTCCAAAAACTGATTCAACTCAACAATCACTTGCTTTACTGGGGGAGTCGGGACCCTCTGGAACCCACCCAAGGATCCCCTGGGGGACCCCGGAGCCCACTTTGGGAACCACTGCAGTAAGAGGCTGCATGAGTGAGTGTCTCTGGGAAAACGCCTCTTTCTCCCTCCCCTTCCCACCCCTGTCCCCACCCCCAAAGCAAATGCTGCCAAAAGGATAAGGCGATAAGACGAGACTGGAGAAACTCTCACAGAATAGTGTTGTGGTGTGTGTGTGTGTGTGTGTGTGTGGGTGTGTGTGTGGGTGTGTGGGGGTAACGCGTGGAGCTGGAGTCCTACTGGACAGAAAGTAGGCTATGGGCCACGGTACACTGCTGTTACGCAATCGTAAACAAGGCAGGCTGCTGGGATCACAATATTGTTCCCTAAAGAGAACAGAGAGTTAAAGGTTGAGGAAGGTGCAGACGCGTAACGGCACTAACCCTGGAACCGTCTCTGGTCCGGTGCAAACTTCACACTATAGCAGCAACACAGTGAAGGGAATATAGTTAAAATGCAAAAGCCAGATCCAATGAATCAACTTGTTTTCAAAGTTCAATGACTGGTCAGAAAGGAGAGAGGAGAGAGGAGAGAGAGGAAAGAGGAGAGAGGAGAGGAGAGAGGAGAGAGGAGAGGAGAGAGAGGAGAGGA